>JAPQNM010000035.1:1069998-1079998 GCA_029783475.1 Metacarcinus magister
TGTGAAAATCGACAATATCTGGAGCGCTCACCATCACACACACACAGTCGTTCGTCTACACTGAACATGAATACAGTGTAGAGATGATCATGTCCGTCTGTCGATTCACATTCTCAAGGAAGACGGAACAAGAAAAAAAACATTGAGACTATTATTAACATTGGCAGAAAAAGTGTGAGTGTGACGCTGGCTTGACCAAAACTTCTAAAACATTGAATCCTTCCTTCTATACAGTCTTAGCAGAACACAACACAACATTACAGCACACAGCAGGCAGGCAGTGTGTGTGTGTGTGTGTAGTCTGTAACAATACCTGCTTTTAATTAACACACTTTACAACTTGTCATAATAATAATAATAATAATTTCTACAACCTGTCATCACTAACAATAAATTTCCTTCCTTTGTTTCCTATTCTTTATCACTGATGTTTTTCCTCTTAAAGTAATATAATAATAGACAATTACAACTTTGCTTTGAGACTAAAAAAAAAGTGATAATATTTGAATAATTTCATAATTTTTTTTTTTTAGATAAATACATTTTTTATTTAAACTTTCCCTGATAAGATTGCTAGAATTGGACCACTAATTCGTTGTCCAATCAGCCAGGTAGCCTCTGCGCAAACAGGTAAATAATGTGTTAGTACGTAGGTGAGTGCGCGTGTGTGTACGTGGTGTGTGTGGGTGTGGCGTACAGAGACAACCACACACGCACACACACGCACGTACACACACCACCGCGTCTCTTAACCAACACACAAACAAACTCTGATCTTTTTGTGACTCAATTACTTTAGTCCAACTTTTAACCATCTGTGTGCAGCCGTTTTCTATATATATTTGTACCACACGTGGGTCACTCGGTGCACATGGGGACACACGCACACACACACACACATGCACACACGCACACACATTGGGGAGTAAGTAAGTAAGTACAGTTAGCCGCACACATGTAGGTTGGTTGGCAAGCATGACTCACTCACACACACGTACGTACACACACACACACACACACACACACACACACACGTACACACTTAACTGTATAGCTGAGTAAGTGTAAAGAGTTAGAGGCACACACAGACACATGAATAACCGTTGGTCCTGCCTTGACCTTGACCTTGACCTTGACCTTGACCCCACAACACAGTATCACATTCAACACTGAGGGACTTTGACTTGGTTCATCGCAAAGGTCCACACAAAATAATATAACAGTGACGGGGGGCGGAGGGGGGGGGGGCAGGGGGGGCAGGCGGGGGACCTTGGAAGCCACACAGTGCCACACCACCACACGCTGAACCCACCGCTGCCGCTGCATGCTGGCTTAGGGGTCTTAGGTGCTGACACACAGTGGTCCCGCGCCTACCCGACCCTCACGCCCCCCCCCCTTCAACACTAATACTGCCCCCCACACACCCACACACCCACACACCCTCCCCGCCTAGCCTGGCCTGGGGTCGGCTTGCTTCGGCGGACAAACACTGATCCTCGGCAGCTAAAAATATGTCATCTGTCAGCTGTGCCGTGTGCCGCCGTGTGCCGTGTGCCGTGTGCTGTGTGGGGGAAACACACTGGATGGAAACATTGAGCAAAGCAACAGCACACAGGAAGAAGGTGCCTCTCCACCCCACCACACCTTGCCTTGCCGTGCCATGCCTGTAGCAGCAGCAGCAGCAGCAGCGGGCATGTGGCTTGGGGCTCCTGGCTGGCCCGGGCTTGTCTGAGGGCACGTGAAGGCTGGGCAGGGCCAAGCCCCGGGCTGGTGGGGGTGGACGCCCCATGCCCACACCCACACCCACACCCACGCTGCACCTCCGTGTTGTTCTTTTTGGTATAAAAATATAAATTACACAACACTTCTCAAACAACGACTAAGAAACCCTACGAGGCAGAGGACAGCACCACCCCCGCCCACCCCACCCCTCCACCTGCAGGCTGGGGCTGGGGGTCAAAGCACCCCGGCTGGCCTGGGGCGTGTGGACACCTTGCCCCGTGCCCCGTGCCCCGTGTCGGGGTCACTCCCTCTGCACCATGTACACGTACACACACACACACACACACACACACCTTCGTCAAACCTGTAGAATTGAAGCTCAGTTTCTGACACTTATAAAAAAAATAGTTATACCATCTATGACTAGATTCTTCTCTTTTGTCCTACGAAGAATTGAGTTCAACTACACCTGGGGTGCTGCACCACACCTTGTGAGGACACACACATGTACACACATACACACACGTGCACATACATGCGTGCACATACACACACACACACTTTCTGTCATTGATAACCTTGGGACACATACAAAAATAACCTTTTTTTCCTTTTTTGTGAAATGAACACAAACACAAAACACGAATGGCCGAGGGAAACAAGGCATCAAACAATAATACTGACTAGATGTTGTATAACTTAACACCCCTTCACCCTTCACCCCCCCCCTTACACACACACACACACACACCTTCCCTTCACTGTCTTGACGTGTGTGTGTTCTTCTCTTGGTGTTGACACTTGACAGTCCTTGGAAACACACACATCCTTGGGGGCTTGGCGGGGGAAGGGGGGAGACTTCAAGGAGGAGGAAGAAGAAAGAGAAGGTTGGGATAGGAAATAAGAGGAAGAAGGTGTTAATATTGAGAAGGATGTAGGAGGAGGAAGAGGAATAATAGGATACTGTAGGAGGAGGAGAAGAAGGAGGAGGAGGAGGAGGAGAATAAATAGGAGGATAAGGGTTTAGTAAAGGAAGTTATGAAGTCTCGTATTTAAGTCTTTTAAACGCCGGCAGCACACCGTCGTCTGAGCGGTGGTGAGCCGAGACATCACCGTTGAACACCATGAAGTTGTTGGTGTCCGAGGCGGCCTTACTAGTGCCTCCAAGACCCTGAGGAAGGAAGGCAAGGCAAGGCATTAGACGACACTCTTAACGTAGATAGATACAGCACTACTAACCTAACCTAACCTAATTCTAACCTTAAGATACAAGAAATAATTTGTATCTATAAGTATAAAAGTATTCAATCATGTACGTATTTTCAAACTAATCTCTTGTGTGTATGTATGTGTTTGTATGTATGTATAGCGCTGTAAGAACATGTGATTTATAAATAGTGTAATAAAACAATATATTTCTTCAGCAACTAGTCATTCTATTCTAGTTTTTATACATGTACAGTTTTAAAAATGTGTTGTATTGTAGTTTTATAAGTATGTTCATTAATAAAGAAGTAATAATCTGAAGCAAGTTTTTTCTGTATTACACCCACACCCACCCACGCCCACGCCCCCCCACCCACACCCCCACACACCCACCTGTGATATAACAGCGATGGGCGTGAGTCCGAGTGAAGATGCCACCCTGTGCTCCACTAAATAGAACATGTACTCGTCGTAGAGCAAACGGATCAAGTGGAATGACCCGAACGAGGCAGCGCTCCGCAGGGTCAGGTCACGGATCACCATAGAACTGTTAGGAAGGAAGGAACGGGTGTAATAATGATGATGATGATGATGATGATGATGTGTATTTTGATCTTGTATTGAACTTATAGATTGAAAAAATAATAAAGAATAATAACGTGTAATTTCATCTTTTATTTCAATCTTAAAAAACAACAACCAAACATTAGCCTCAAAATCACCTTCATATACTACTACCATTTATATTTCTTTCTATCCATATAATCTACACATATATAAATAACAAAACAACAAGTTACCACACCTATAACTACTTTCCCTTTCATAATATCTACAAAAAACATCAACAAACACCAATAACCTCACCTATAGAAGGACCACTTGAGTAAGAATTGTCTAGCTTGTTTGGGGAAGTCTTGTTTGCCTTCGTGTGTCCTCAGCACCTGGCCCACCACCGCCTGCAGCCACTCCGCCCACTGCTCAAGGCTGTTCTGCTGCTGGAGGGTGGCCTTGAAATCCTCCTCGAGCCGACCCACTAAGCTCACATCACACTGGCACACCCAAGACGCCTGTACAAGGAAGGGTGTGTTAGGGTGTGAGACATAGAGTGAAAGAATGCAATGAAATCAAAACTAAAGCCAGGACACACACACACACACACGTACACATACACGCGTACACATACACGCGTACACACTCACCTGTTCCTGTACGTTGTGAAAGTCTACCCTGTTGAGGTCGGCGAGCATCTGTGAGATCTGTGCTGAGTTCTGCAAGACAGCGCGGGCAGCCTGGGCGAGGTGGTTCAAGGAGGTGTAGCGACGGAGGGTCTGGGCTAACGAGGCGACAGCGATTACCTGAGGATTTGG
This sequence comes from Metacarcinus magister, assembly GCA_029783475.1. Classification (NCBI taxonomy): domain Eukaryota; kingdom Metazoa; phylum Arthropoda; class Malacostraca; order Decapoda; family Cancridae; genus Metacarcinus; species Metacarcinus magister. Next base: position 1,074,297 of record JAPQNM010000035.1, read on the forward strand.
GGGGGGGAGGTGAAGGAGAAATATTGAACAACTATACACACACACACACACACACACACACATACTCTTTTTAATCTCTCTCTCTTACACACACACATACATAAAGGGAAATATATAACAGCTATACACACACACATACAATTTCTTTCTCTCTCTCACACAAACTAATTCTCCCTCTCTCTCCATAATTCCCTCTCACACAAACTCATTCTCTCTCTCTAATGCTCTTATACATACACATACCTTCTCTCTCTCTCTCACAAGCTCATTCTCTCCCTCTCACAAACATTTAAATTCCCTCTCTCTCTCACACACACCCACACACACACACACACACCCCCCCCCCTCACCTTAATACTGACTAGCTCCTGTGGGCACCCTAACATAGCACTGTACAGCCAGGATTCGAGACTTTTAGCAAAGTTCCTGATGGCCTGAGTGAGCGTGGAAGGGATGGAGCGCAGCACGTCGGGGATCAACACCTCCACTAGATTCTGATAAAACTGGTAATCGAAGTTCCGTATGTACTCCAGCACGGGCGGGGACCTGAGCAACGCCTGTGGGGGGGGAAGGGGAGGGGGTTAATGTAAGGGAGTATATATCAAGGAATGTAAAGGAAGAATAGGTAGTGATGTTTGGTATGATTACTCTATACTTATGACTTGAATTATGGATTATTATTTATTTGATTTATCTATCTCCTCTTTTACTTATTATTATTTATTCTATCCTCTATTCTTCATCTTATTATTATTATTATTATTATTCATTCAATCATCTCCTCTTCCTCTTCCTATTATTAATCTTACAATCTCTTCGTCTTATTATTATTTATTTTACTATCTACTCTTCCTACTCTTATTCATATTCATTTTATCATCTTCTTCTCCTCCTCCTCCTCCTCTATCCTTACCTGCAGTACAGATGAAGGCAATAGTGAGGCTAGGTCACCTTCCTCATCATCAGACAGCTCACTCCCTCCTCCTCCTCCTCCTCCTCCACCTCCTCCACCACCTCCACCTCCTCCTGCTTCTGATTTACTCGTATTATTGTTATTCACCAACCAAAACCGCTTCCACAGAGTCTCCACAGATGAAAACTAGAAAAAGAGAGAGAGAAAAACACACACAATTAATTTATAAACACACATACACACGTACACACACATCCCCAAAAAACACACACACATACACGTACAACTACCGCCCTCAAACACACACACACACACACTCCTCCCTCCTTCCTAACCTAACCTAACTAACTTTACCTGCAAGTTATATACAGCATCAAGTATAGTTTCACAGTGTTCCCGGTACAGACTGGTGAAGGTGTCCAGGTGGTTCTGTGTGACACCAGCTGGCAGGGGAGCCGGCCCTAAGTCCACCTCCTCAAACAGGGGCATGGCATGGCTCACGTCTCCAAGGTACTGCTGGTTTTGAAGGATCTGAAGGAGGAGGAGGAGTAGGTGTGGTTAGGTAAGGTTAGGTGGAGTGAAGGAAGAAAGGAAGGTTAGTTAAGAAGAATAAAGAAAGGTAAGATTGTTAAGTAAATAGGAGAGAAAGAGGAGGAAGAGGAAGGATTGATTGGTAAGTAAATGGAGGAGGAGGAGAAAGAGGAGAGAAGGAGAGAGGAAGGAAAGTAAGATTGGTAAGTAAATAGGAGAGAAAGAGGAGGAAGAGGAGGAAGGTTAGAGAGCTAGAAAGGATTGAGAAGTAAATATAATATAAATCTATGGAGAAAGAGAGGAGGAGGTAAAGAGGAGGAAGAGAGATAGAGGCAAACAGGAGGAGAAAGAGGTAAGAATGAGGAGGAGGAAGAGGCAACAAGAATGAGGAGGAGAAGGAAGAAGAAAAACAACGAAAACTAACCATGGGTGAGGTTTCTGCCGACACTTGCGTATGGGAATCATAATGAGAATCCTGCGTCTTCCCTACAGTCACCTTCCCTCCTCCTCCTCCTCCTCCTCCTCCTGGTGACTGCAGGCTGGGTTGGGAAGGTTGAGCGGCCTGCTGCTGTAGGTTGGCCTGGCCTGCCTTCTTGAGGGTAGTGCCACATGAGCCTTGGTGCCGCACGGTGATGGGGGAGCCGTCATCGTTCACGTTTATTAAAGGTGATGTGGGTTTAATGCGGATCCCGTAGTAGTGGTACTTGCTGTTACCTCTAAGGGAGGTGGGGGAGAGGATGTTAATTTATATATGTTATCTATAATTGTATTTTTATTATTATTACATTATTATATTAGAACATAAGAATTGAGGAGACTGCAAGAGGCCAGACCACACACAACACCAAACTCCATATATATACGTGATATGCAACACCACTGGATCCCTAAGTATTATAATTATTCATCGGAAACACAATCAGATTACATTGCCTGGCGTCAGCTGAGTGTGTGTGTGTGTGTGTGTGTGTGTGTGTCTAGGGATGTGCACCTATCCGGTATACCGATATACCAGTATTTTCGGGGCGGTATTACAGGCATTAGAAGCCCTTCGGTATACCGGTATTTTAGTCGATTCGCCAGCCTGTCAGCCCTTCAGCCCACCATAACACACTCACAACACAACACACTCACCTTCATCTATATCCTTGTAAGTCACCATGTCCTAACACTTCTTTTACTGTACCTAACACGCTATAAATTACACTCTTGGATGTAAACAAATAATTACGGTGTTTTTTTCTCATTTTTTCATTATTTTTTCCGTTTTTCTTTTTTCTATGGCTTATTTAGGCTTTACTTTCGGTTTGAATAATGTTTATATATTCTATTCTATGGTTTATATTGGTTTAATTTCATTATTATTGCTTTATTCTATTATTCGATTTTATGATTGACCTTAGAAATAAACATTTTTCATGAAATAAATACGAATCAAATATAAGAAATGTTTATGTAGGCAACAGATAGGCATTTCAGACGATTTTTTAAAGTATATATAATTGCTTTCCTGTGTATGATAAAAATCTCAATTTTGGTTTAATATATACGTGACCCAGCAGTCAACGTACGGCCGCCACCTAGCTACCTGTTGAAACTTGTTGATGTTATTTACTAAGGTTATTTACGCTTAATAGGTAATGTTTTCTTTATATCCAACTACTATTAATGGTGAAGAATAACGTGTTACTGTTCCTCCATCCCTCAAAATGACATGAAGAGGAACAGGGAAGGTTTAAAACGAAAAAATATTATCACCAGGTTGGAGATCGTGTCGGCTGCTAGCGGTCACAACAAGAAGACCTGTTCTGTTATGTTCTATCAAGTTATTACACTTAATAGGCACTGTTTTCTTTATATCCAACCACTATTAATGGTGAAGAATGATGTGTTACTGTTCCTCCATCCCTCACAATGACATGAAGAGGAACAGGGAAGGTTTAAAACGAAAAAATATTATCACCAGTTTGGAGATCGTGTCGGCTGCTAGCGGTCACAACAAGAAGACCTGTTTTGTTATGTTCTATCAAGTTATTACACTTAATAGGCACTGTTTTCTTTATATCCAACCACTATTAATGGTGAAGAATGATGTGTTACTGCTCCTCTATCACTCAAAATGACATGTAGAGGAACAGGGAAGGTTTAAAACGAAGAAATATTATCACAGGGTTAGATGTCCAGTCTGGCTGCTAGCGGTACAGGCTGTAGTCAGTGCTGCAGACGACCACCACCACCACCACCTCCACCTTGTAAGTCACCATGTCCTAACACTTCTTTTACTGTACCTAACACGCTATAATTAACACTCTTGGATGTAAACAAATAATTACGGTGTTTTTTCCTCATTTGTTCGTTGTATTTTCCGTTTTTCTTTGTGTTATGGTTTATTTCGGCTTTACTTTCGGTTTGAATAGTTTTTATATATTCTATTCTATGGTTTATATTGGTTTAATTTCATTATTATTACTTTATTCTATTATTCGATTTTATGATTGACCTTAGAAATAAACATTTTTCATGAAATAAATACGAATCAAATATAATAAGTGTTTATGTAGGAAACGGATAGGCATTTCAAACGATTTTTTAAAGTATATATAATTGCTTTCCTGTGTATGATAAAAATCTCAATTTTGGTTTAATATATACGTGACCCAGATGGTACCTGTAGAAACCTGTTCATATTATTTATTAAGGTTACTTACGCTTAAAAGGTAATGTTTTCTTTATATCCCTCCGCTATTAATGGTGAAGAATGATGTGTTACTGTTCCTCCATCCCTCAAAATGACATGTAGAGGAACAGGGAAGGTTTAAAACGAAGAAATATCACCAGGTCCTGTCTGGCTGCTAGCGGTCACAAGAAAAAGTTAGTTACTACCTTATTACACCTTCCCTGGGCCCTGCCAACCCACTGCCGCCCTTCCCTACAGGTACTACAGGGTCACACTCACCTGTCCTGCCACACCCCTGCCACGTAAAGCTGAACATAACACTTTAAACACCATTATTATTATGGTGTTAAATACGGGTGACTGTCATGGCGGTAAGGAAGGATGTCTCTCTCTCATGCTACATTTAAAAGATAGGGGTGTGTTGTTGTTGGTGTGTGTGTGTGTGTGTGTGTGTGTGTGTGTGTGTGTGTGTGTGTGTGTGTGTGTGTGTGTGTGTGTGTTACCTCTATTAGGGAGAAGAAAAAATAGAGAAAGAAATGATGTTTATATATAGTTTATATATATTATTCAATTGTATTTTTATTATTGTTACCTCTATTAGGGAGAGAAAGAGAGAAAAGGGTGTTAGTTTATATATGTAACCTAATTCTATTTTTATAATTATTATGTTAAGTATTACGTACTATCTCCTCCCTCTCTCCTCCCCTCTACCTATGTATGTGTATGTAGGAGTGCGTTTCTCATCCATGTACATATATATATCAATCCATGTGTACCTTGTTCCGAGTCGTCGTGTGCGTAGTCCTAGGAAAACACTTCTGATCAGCTTCCCAAACGAGGCAGCGTTGACCGGGTCCAACTTATGATCAGCACAGTGGCGCAGGTAATGGTTGTACAGGGTGGAACGAGGCAAACTAACACCCTCAGCTGTCTCATAGTTGTCCATTAGCCATTGTACCTGTGAGTAATGGGGCGTTAATGGGTAATGGGGGGGTGTTAATGGGTGAAAATAGGTAATTAATAGGTGGATAGGTTAATAATGTGTGGATTGATTAAAATGAGTGAAAATAAGTTGTAATGGGGGACGTTAATGGGTGAAAATAGGTAATTAATAGGTGGATAGGTTAATAATGTGTGTGGATTGATTAAGATGAGTGAAAATAGATCAAAATGGGTTGTAATGGGAGTTAATGGATTGTAATGGGTGATGATAGGAAATATAAACACACACACACACACACACACACACACACACACACAAACGCACACACAAACGGTATACTATATTTTCAAGTCTAGAAATTTTTCACTCGGCAAAAACTGCAAACAAATATCTATATATACGACTCACCATTATAAATTTTAGTCGCTTGAGTAAAAATATAAATAAATGAATGAAACCCGCAAGAAATAAAACATAAAAGGTTATAATTATTGTTCTTAAGGAAAATAATAAATAAATAAATAAATAAAATATGGAATCACAAGAAAAAGAAAACTAAATATTTATCTTTATACTGGAATAAAAAACTAATAAGTAAAAATATAAATAAATAAATAGATTCTTTGCTATACTAAAAA
>JAPQNM010000035.1:1087498-1094998 GCA_029783475.1 Metacarcinus magister
GGCGTTAGTGGCTGGGAACATGGGATCAGGAGACGCATCAACATACTGAACATATGAACCGTGCAAGGCAACACCACCGCCACTCGAATCCAAGGAGCCATCACCCTCTGATACTGTAATGGAGAGAAGGGGGGGGGGTTAGTACTGATGTGGAGGAGAGAGAAGGAGAGAGAGACAGAGACGAGGGAGAGAGAGAGACGAGGCACAGAGAGAGGAGAGCGAATGGTAGAAATCAAGTAGTCGACGAGAGGTTTGAAAGAGTATGAGATATTTCCGATGATTTTGTAAGTAGGTGAAATGAGAGAGATGGAGAGAAGATAGAGAGAGAGAGAGAGAGATGATATGAGAGATAAAGGTTGTGTTGGTATAGGTAGAAGAGGAGAGAGACGTGAGGAGAGAGAGAGAGGAGAGAGAGATGTTTTTGTGATAATGAGCGAACGAAGATATGAAAAGCGCAGGATGGGAGAGAGAAGGAAGAGGAGAGAGGAGAGAGGAGAGAGGAGAGAGGAGAGATTATGAGAGAAGAAGAAGGAAGAAGAGGAGATGACGAGAGAGAAAGAAGAGAAGAGGAGAGGAAACAATGAGAACAGAAGAGATAGAGGAAGATAAGACGAGAGGAAGAGAGGAGGAGGAAGAAGAGGAGAGGAAGAGAGAAGAAGATGCGTTTGTGATACTGGAGGAAGACGAGGAGAGAGGAGAGGAAGAAGAGGAAGAAGAGAGAGAAGAGAGGAAGAAGAGAGAAGAAGAGAGAGAAGAGAGAGAAAGATGAAAGGTTTTTGCATAGAGAGAAAGAATTAAAGAGTTTGTCTGATAAAGAGAAAGAGAGAAGTGTGATAATAATGATGATTTAAGGAAGTAGAGAAAGAGAGAAAGTGTAATAATAATAATAATAATAATAATAATAGGTTTTCATATATTTAAATTCAATTATTAAAGTTAAAATTCAAATATATATATACACAAGTTTAGTTAATGTTAATATTTCTCATATAGATCAAATTACTTTCAAATATTATCTCAAAATTTATCTAGCAATCTGTAATATAAATAAACAATTAATTAAACATATATTAATTAACATATAAATAAATACAATTATTATTAACATACATTTAAATATATATAAACAAAATTACAACACAGATGAAATAAATCAAATAAATATTAATATGAATTTATGTTGAATATTATTTTAGTTTATTAGTTTCAAAAAATATATTAGAATTGATTTTTTATTAATTTTATTGAGACACACACACACACACACACACACACACACACACACACACACACACACACACACTATTATACATTGACAATAAGTATATAATATAAGTCAAAAATATACATATAATTCAACTAACATAATAATAATAATAATAATAATAATAATAAAAGTGATATATTAATAAATTTGAATCATTTAAAATTTCTTTGAGACGTAAAAAGATGAAATAATTTTGACGAGTAAATGAATTATACAAAATATTTACCTTATTATTCTCTTACACACACATACGCACACACACACACACGTACACGTACACACACCAACATGCCACACACAACATAGCACATATCCATGAGGCCACATAACAACAACAACAGCAACAACAACAAATAATAATAATAATAATAATAATAATAGAATCTTGCTTTCAAAATTTTCCGAGAAGTTTGAAAATATCCGTAAATTATACGTTACATTTCTTAATATCCTTTCCCTTCCCTTCCCTTCTTCTCCTTCCCTTCTTCCTTCCCTTCCCTTCCCTTCTTCCTTTATCTTTCCTTCCCTTCCCTTCCCTTCTCTCCTTCCCTTCTTCCTTTCTCTTCTCTTCCCTTCCCTTCCCTTCTCTTCTCTTCCTCTCTGTCGCCCCATCTCTCCCCTTCCTCTCTTTCCCATCTCTTCTCTTCCCTTCCCTTACCTCCTTCTATCACTCTCTCCTTTCCTTTCCCTTCCCTCTCTCTCTCTCTCTCTCTCTCTCTCTCTCTCTCTCTCTCTCTCTCTCTCTCTCTCTCTGTCGCTTGAATTCAATAAACGAAACAATATTATTCCGCATAAACTCCAAAATGCACGTTTAAATAACCAGTAATTTCCAAGCGCATATAACAATGTTTGATTACGTTTATTTTTAACTCATATTCGTCGCTTTTTTCTAACCACAGTTGACTTAGATCCAAACGCGACTTAATAAATAAAATGGTTTAAATAATCATGAAAACACACTCTAATTCTTGTACTTATAGATCTAAACGCGACTTAATATAAATGAAACGTATAGCTGTAGAATGATCCAAACGCACTCACTCTAAACACAATGATTTATAGATACAAATGCGACTTAATATAATAAAATGGTTAAAAAAATCGTAAATAAAACACACTAATTTTTTTCGTATGAATTTAAACACAACTGAAAAAAAAAACAACACGAAACAATATTCAACAATGTAAATAAATAAATAAATAAATAAATAAATAAATAAATGAAATAAATAAATAAGATAAATAAATAAACGTATTAATTCCCGTTTATCTTAGAATTTACTCGGTGAATGGTGTTAGTTCTTACGTTTATAAATGAATAATTATAAAACAAACGAACGAACGAACAAACAAATTTAATACACCGTTTGAGTAAAAATTAATATATATTTATACGATTTTAAAAGCTCGTAAATACAGAACGAACAAACATACACACACACAAACATACATATACATACATACATAAACGTACATACATATACATATATACGTACATACAAGCGTGCAACATTTATATATACATGCAATACGTACATAATACACACACACACGCACACAGACAAACATACGTACATACATTAAAAAACACACATGCATTCATACATATACATACACAGAAGAGAAATTATATAACCTTTTCTATTGATAAAAAAAATAAGTATATATATATTTTTTTTTTTCTCTCTCTCTCTCTCTTTCTGAAATAATAACTTTTAACTATAGATAATATAATAATCGTAACTTTCTGCTCCTCTCTCCCTCTCTCTCTCTCTCTCTTCTCGGTCAATCTAATTAAATAAACGATAGTAAAAAATTATGTATATATTGTACAACACACGCACACACACACACACACACACACATACAGACATACACACATACGTACACACAAACGAGGATTCTATATTGTGCTTAAATAACGAAGCGAGAGAGAGAGAGAGAGAGAGAGAGAGAGAGAGAGAGAGAGAGAGAGAGAGAGAGAGAGAGAGAGAGAGAGAGAGAGAGAGAGAGAGAGAGAGAGAGAGAGAATGATAAAAAAGTGGAAAATAGGTGCAAAAGAAAGAATTTTGAAAGTAAATCTATAATTCAAAACCAAAATTAAACATAAAAAATATTACCATATATAATAAACGCAGCATTTTCCTTGTTTTTATTTATTTATTTATTTTATTTATTGCAGAACGAGCGACGTAACGACATAACGTAGAAGGAAAATAAAGAAATATAAAGAAAAATAAAGAAATATAAAGAAAAAAACAAAGAACGAAGCGTAACACAAAGAATATAAACGGAACAATAAGGTTAATAATAATAATAATAAAAAAAGTATATATAAAAAATAAACGCATAAACTATTCCTCTTAAACCATTCGTCAATAAACGTAACGAGCCGCAAACATTCAACGGAACATAAGAAAGCTAATAAATATAATAACAATAAATAAATGTAAATAAAACAAAAATAAACGCATAAACCATCAAGTCAAGTTATCATAAACGCCGCAAAACACCATTCCTCAATAAACGTAACGTAACCGAACATGAGAAAGCTAAACAACAATAAATAAACGAAATAAACAAAACCAAACCAAAATCACTGCGCTTATAACCAACACCAATAAAACAATAAACGCCACGAACCACCACACCACCACCACGACCATTGACCGAGCAGAACAGGTATAAAACACGATTACAACAGAGGTACAACATTTAGGCATGACCCCCCCCCTTGACCCACTGCCAGGGAATAGGGGAAGGAATGGGGGGTGAGGGTGGGGGGGTGAGGGAATGGGGGGGTGAGGGGAATAAGGGAATAAAATAGGGAATAAAATAGAGAATATGAAATAAAGAATGGAAGGAGGAACAGATATGAGAAGAGAGAAAGGGGTGGATGGGACTGCAAACAGGTATAGATTGGCGCCAAATTAAGGTAAGGGAAGGTAAGGGAAGGTAAGGTAAGGTAAGGGAAGGGAAGGTAAGGGAAGGTAAGGGAAGGTAAGGTAAGGTTAGGTAAGGTAAGGTAAGGTAAGGTAAGGCAAGGTAAGGTGAGGCAAGGCAAGGCAAGGTAGGGATGAGATAGGGTAAGGCAGGGATAGGGTATGGGTATGGGCATGGGTATGGGTATGGGCATGGGTATGGGTATGGGTATGGGCATGGGTATGGGTATGGGCATGGGTATGGGCATGGGTATGGGCATGGGTATAGGTATGGGCATGGGCATGGGTATGGGTATGGGTATGGGCATGGGGGGGGGGTCATCTTACCTATAGTAGGGGTGACAGGGGTAAGGGAAGTGTAGGATCGCGTAGCATTACTCTCTGTTAGGCAAGGGAGACAAACCAATCAATGGGGGGGGCGGGGGAATGGGTAATGGGGGGTAATGGGGGGTAATGGGGGGGTAATGGGGGGTAGTAATGGGGACTTGTTGTTGTTGTTGTTGTTGTTTGTAGGCACTCATGACACACGTACAGGAAATAATGGGTAATGGGAGCTAATAATAGGTGATAAATGGGGAAAATAATGGGTTTTTGTCTATATATATTATAGTTAAATATGCGTAATGGTATGTCTATCTATCTATATACACTACACATGGACGTAATGGGTAAATAATGGGGAATGGGTGGGAATAATGGGTAATGGGGGCATATATGGGGAGCTAATGGAAGGTTTTGTCTGTCTATATACATAAGAAATAGGTATGGTTAATGGTTTGTCTATCTATATATATACACTAGTAATTTAGGTAATGGGTAATGGGTAGATAATGGGTGGTAAATAATGGGTGTGTGGGCGTCTAAATACATAATAAAATAGCTATATATAATGGTTTAATGGGTAAATAATGGGTGTTCTGTCTATAAAGGTAATGGGTATATATATAAACTAGAAATATACATCTAGCTAATGGGTAATGGGTGGGTTCAGTCTATATACATAAAAAATAACTATATATATAATGGGTTAATGGGTAAATAATGGTTATATATACACACAAAATTGGGGTATTGATAATGGTTAAATAATGGGTGAATGTCTAAAATAATGGGTCTATAATACTATCTTTCTATACAGTCACACGTACACACACATACATACACACACACCTGTCTGTATGTACGTTTATGTGTACCTGTATGTACGTATTAGCTTACCTGTGCTAATAATGAGTGAGTCAGCTGATATAATGGTTCCCTTAGCGATGGAGACAGAGGGGGGGGGAGGAGGAGGAGGAGGTGGAGGAGGAGAGGGCCCCTTCCCCCCCTCCTCCTCCTCCATCACCTCCTCCTCCTCCTCCTCCTCCTCCTCCATTTGATGCTGAATTTGCCGCCATCATAACCTGCGGATGAATAAATGAATGAATAAATGAATAAAAGTTGGATAAATGAATGAAAAATGAATAAAAGTTGGATTAAAGATCTATAAATGAATGAAAGTTGGATAAATGAATGAATAAATGAATGAAAAATGAATGACAAGTTACAATAATTACAACTCTTTTAATTATCATACTTCTAGAAACTTTAGAGAAAAACATTAATTAATAAACAAAGAAATCAAGAAAAAAATATGAAATAAGCCAATAATTTGTACTCGTAATTTTGGTTATTTTTCACTCAGCTAAATGGATGACAAGATGGATGACAGGTGGATGGATGACAGGTAGATGGATGACAAGATGGATGACAGGTGGATGGATGACAGGTAGATGGATGAGTGTGGTTACCTGTGCCGTGAGGTGTGCCGTGGTGACACCCATGCCATCTGTGGGGCAGGTTGGGGAGGTACTGCCAGCCTGGGGGGGGAGGAGGAGGAGGAGGAGGAGGAGGAAGAGAGAGAATAATTAGTGACAGTGATACAATAATAATAATAGTGTGTATTTGTAACATTAATAATAATAATAATAACAGGAATAATGATAATGATAATGAGGAAAGAGATAAAGAGGAGGAGGAGGAGAAGGAAGAACAGGAAGAAGAGAAGAAGAGGAGGAGGAGGAGAGGAAGAAAACAAAAAACAAAATAGCATAATAATGAAAAAAAAAATATAAAAAATCTAATAAACGACATTGAGATTAGAGAGAAAAAAATAGAGCGAGAAAAAAAAATTAAAGCGAGACAAAATTAAAGCGAACTCACCCTAGTGGGGGGCGGGGGACTAGACTGCAGGGCTGGCACAATAGTAAGGAGGGGGGAGGGGGTGGGCGGGGGGGAGGAAGAAGAAGAGGGGGCGGCGGGGGCTGTACCTGTACCACCACCACCTCTTCCCCCCCCACCCGGCCCCCCGCCTCCCCCTCCACCCTCTGAGGAAGTGGAGGAGGGGGTGGGGGAGGCGCCAGGACCGCCCCCCCCGCCTGCCCGCCCCCCCGCACTGCTGTTACTATGCCCATCTGCCCCACGGTTTGTTGAAGTCGCCCCGGGCATTTCCGTCACGTAGCCCCCGTTTTCTGTTGTCATCACCTCCCCGACACCTATTTAATTAAGAGTGTGGTCATTAGTAATTAGTGTGTATACCTGTGTTTATTTAAGTTAGGTTAGGGGAGGGGGGGGGAGGGGAGGGGAGGGAAGGGGAGGGAAGGGGAGGGGAGGGGAGGGGAGGGGAGGGGAGGGAAGGGAAGGGAAGGGAGGGGAGGGAAGGGAAGGGAAGGGAAGGGAAGGGAAGGGTAGGTTAGGTTAGGTTAGGTTAGGTAAGGGAGGGGAAGGGAAGGGAGGGAATGATAGAGGGTAGAGGGAAGGGAGGAGGGAAAAAGGGGAGGAAAGAGGAGAGAAAGGAGGAGAGAGGATAAGGGAAGAGAGGAAGGAAGGAGGGAAGAGAGAGGAGAGGAAGGAAGGAAGGAGAGGAGGCAAAGAGGGAAGAGGGGAAATAGAGAGAATAGAGAGAGAGAGAGATAGAGGAAAGAGAGGGTAAGGAAAGAGAGTAGTAGTAGTAGTAGTAGTAGTAGTAGTAGTAGTAGTAGTAGTAGTAGTAGTAGTAGTAGTAGTAGTGGTAGTAGTAGTAGTGGTGGTGGTGGTGGTAGTTGTCAAGGTAACAGTTTATAGGTAAACATTAGGTTCTCCTCCTCCTCTTCTCTCCTCCTCCTCCTCCCCTCCTCCTCCTCCTCCTCCTCCTCCTCCTTCATTTCTTTTATTCAATATTTTTTCTTCTATCTATCTTTGTGATTAAAATTTTTCCTCCTCCTTCTCTCCTTTCTCCTCCTATATTTTTCTCTCTCCTCCTCTTGTTCTTCT
>JAPQNM010000035.1:1104998-1117498 GCA_029783475.1 Metacarcinus magister
AAGACAATTTTAAAATATAATCAAAAAATCCTTTGGTAATACTATTGATATTTTTTCTTCAATTTTCTTATTATTATCATTTCTCTTCTATTTCTTCTTCCTCTTCTTCTTCTCCTTGTCTTCCTCCTCTTCCTCTTATCCTTGTCTTCCTCTTCTTCTTATTCTATCAATCTTCTTTTTATTATTATTATTGTCCTTCTCCTCCTCTTCTTCTTCTTCTTCTAATGTTACTTATTCCTCCTCCTCCTCCTCTTCCTTCCTTTCACTTACCTCTCATTCCACCCTTACTCTTCCTCCTTCCTCCTTCCTCCTCCTCTCCTCTTCCTCTTCCTCCTCCTCCTCCTCCTCCTTACACAGCAAACCTCATAGCCCGTTTTCTTTTCTTTTCCTCCTCGTCTGATGCAGTAATAAGGACTAACTTATTTATTTTCTTGACCCCGGTGATCTTAGCCTCCTGGGGCCTGTGGGAATGGGGAATGGGGGAGAAATGGGGAATGGGTGAGCAATAGGTTATAAATGGGTGAATATATATAGGAAATGGGTGTTAAAATGGGTGAATATATATAGGAATGGGTGTTATAATGGGTGAGAAAGGTTAATAATGCGTAAAATGGGTGTAAAAGTGTAATAATTAGTGATAAATGGGTGACAGATAAACTGGAATGGGTAAATATATATTGGAATGGGTGAAAATAGATAGGAATGGACGAGAAAGTGTAAAAATGGATATAAATTGTATAGAAATGGGTATATAGAGTTGGGAATGGGTTAATACTTGTGGGAATGGGTGAGAAATGTGTAATAACGTATATAAATTAGGTAGAAATGGATGAAAAATGTAAAAAGACAAGTTAGATATATTTAATGGATAAAAAATAGTAAAAATGAGTTGGAAAATTGGTAAGCATGGGTAGAATATAAGTCAAAATCGGTTTATAACGAATAATAATGTCTTTCAAGTGGATATGAATGAGTATAAGCAAAAAAGATTGTAAAATGGGTTAATAATGAGTAATATTGGCTTTTAAATAGGTAAGAATGAGTATAAATGGGTAAAAATGGGTATTAAATGGAAAGGAATGATTAAGAATGTATATAATAATAGAAAATAAACTTACAATTCCGTTTTCTTTGATTCTAATGTTCCTGTTTCTCCAAATCTTTTCATTCTTGCCTTCCTCTTCTCCTCCTCTGAATGCTGGGGAGAGAGAATAAAGAAAGGAAGGAAGGAAGAAAGATAGAAAGAGGAGAGAAAGAAACATAGATAGAGAAAGGAAGGAAGAGATAGAGAGAGGAGGAGAGAAAATATAAATAGAGTTAGCTTTATTTCTACATTAATCTCTCTTTCTTTCTTTCTCTCTCTCATACATAAAATTTACTTAGTATATATATTAATAAAAATATAAAACACACACACAAATACACACACACACTTTAAAACAGACACACACATACACACACACACACACTTTAAAACAGACACACACACACTTTAAAACACACACACACACACACACATACATAAACTTGATGCAGAAATAATGAATGCAACAAATATATATAATTTCAAAAGCAAACTGGATAATAAACAGTAAATTTAGAGACAGACGAGACAGTACAAGCATAAATAACTCTTTGAATGTATATTACAACTAGATAAACACACACACACACAACTTTAAAACACACACACACACACGTACACACACACACGTACACACACACACCTTAACCAGAGACGGTGCAGTAGTTTCACCAAATCTTTGAGCTCTCTTTAACATTTTATCCATCTCATCTTTCTGAAAGGAGGAAGAAGACGAAGGAACAAAGGAAGATTAGGAATAAAGAAATAACAATAAAAATACATAATAATAATAATAATAATAATCACCCCATTCCCTAATTTCTCTATTCCCTTCCTCTCCCCATTACCCTAACACCCCCTTACCCACCCCACTACAACCCCTTACACCCCTTACACACCCCCCCCCCCACACACACTCACCTTCCCCTCCACACTTATAATTCCAGTTGTCTTCGTTAAACCAAACCGTGCTGCGCGAGCCGACTTCTTCTCCTCCTCGGACTGTTTCCCCGATTTCCCGTTTGTTTCCTGGAGGTGATGGGGAGGAAGGGAGGAAGGGAGGAAGGGAGGAAGGGAGGAAGGGAGGAAGGGAAGGAAGGAAGGAAGGGTGGAAGGGTAGGGAAGGGAAGGAAGGAAGGGTAGGGAAGGGAAGGGTAGGGTAGGGTAGGGAAGGTAAGGAATGAAAGGATAGGAAGGAAAGGAAGAGAAGGAAGGAAGGAAGGAAGGGAGGAAGGAAGGAAGGAAGGAAGGGTAGGGAAGGGTAGGGAAGGTAAGGAATGAAAGGATAGGAAGGAGAGGAAGGGAGGGAAGGAAGGAAGGGAGGAAGGAAGGAAGGATGGAAGGGTAGTAAAGGAAGGAAGGAAGGAAGGGTAGGGAAGGTAAGGAATGAAAGGAAAGGAAGAGAAGGAAGGAAGGAAGGAAGGAAGGAAGGAAGGGATAGTATGGGAAGGAAGGAAGGAGAGGAAGGGAAGGGAAGGAAGGAAGAATGGTAATATATTAAATAATGTTTTCATTCTCTCTCTCTCTCTATATATATATATCTATACAAAACACACACATACACACACACACACACACACACACACACACACAATTAGTCGCCTATATCCTAGTACTTAATCATAATACTGTACAATTCTTTCTCTCTATATAATAAAAAACACGAACAGACTCAATTCTCTCTCTATACAGTACTGGAACTTATAGTAAATAGTATAAGTTCTACGATCATCACCATTATGCGACTAATTTCCTTTACCAACCGACATTCGTAAACATTATTGTATCATATAACGAGTAAATATAATCAGTACAAGTGCCCGACCGACCTATACATCATAGAAGACATACATACATACATATATATATACACACACACACCTTTCAAGCTAAACGCACACATAATTATTGATAGCGTTTAAGAAGGAAATTATTGAAAGCTATGAGAGAGAGGAGAGTGAGTAGCCGACTGATCAACACAATACCACAAAAATAGAGTAATAATATATACTTTTTAGCTGTACAAAACATATATATAAGGATTTTTTTAGTGTTTTTGAGCGGCTAGAACGGATAAATTATACTTCAATCCGTTAAAAATTGATTCGTTAAACAAGGAAATCGCAAAATGGAACGGATTAAATTTGTATTGTGAGGTTCTACTGCACACACACACACATACAGGCGCACACGACACAGGTACAACACACACAGGCGCACACACACACACACACATACAGGCACACACACACACACTGGTACACACACACAGGCACACACACACACACACACACCCCATTGTCAGTTGACCCGAATCTAGCCTTCCTTGCCTCCTTCCTTGCCGTGTCAGTGAGGGGAAGACCAAACCGTTCTGCTCTTGCCTTGGGGTCCTGCGGAGGGGGAGGAAACGGGAAATTTGAGGGGAAGGGAAACAGGGGAAAGTAAGGGGAGATGAGGGGAAGAATGAGGGAAATTATGGGGGAAAATGTAGGAGAAGAAGGGGAAGAATGAGGGGAAAATAAGGGGAAAATAAGGAAGAATGAGGGGAAGAATAAAGGGAAATTAGGGAAAATCCACATATATATACATACAAATATTTCATTGGAAGGGAAAAAATGACACATAGATATACGTACACAAGGGAAATGAGAGGGAATAAAACACACATACACACACATACATAAAAATAAAAACGCACATATATACACGCACACACACACACACAGTAGATTACGTACACACACACACACAAATAAAAAACACAAAAAAAAAGATACACACAGAAAACACACACACACACACACACACATACACACACACATACGTACAGATATATAAGCAGATCCAGACAACTTAATCATTTTTCTTGGCTGGGATTGAGCGGCAGCGGCAGCAGCGACGACAGTAGCGGTGGTGGTGGAGGCTGTACCCCCCTCCCCTACCTTCCCCTCCTCCCCTTCTACCTCTGGGGTGATAGGGGGGGGTGTAGGGGTGATATCTACGGGGGGAGGGGAGAATACAGGAGGTGGATGTCCTCTTTTTAAACAAATTTTCTTCCTCTCAGGTTCAATCAAACTGGAAATCTGCCGAGAGAAAAAAAAAGATTATACATTTTAGCTCGTAGTGTAGAGACGGTGTGTGTTTGGCGTGTGCGTTTTGGGTGTGTGTGTACGTACGTCTTTTATCTTGAGTGCGGATCCTTGCAGGGCGGCCTCCTCCTCCTGTGGGGTGAGTTCCGAGTCAATTTCTTCCTCGATCTCCTCGTCGCCCAGAATTTCCTCCTCGTCGAAATCCTCGTTTATTTCCTGGTTTTCCAAGATTTCCTCTCCTCCTGCATGATAAAAAAAAAATAATAAATAAAGAAAGAGAGATAAGAGATAGTAGATAAAGAGGAGATAGGAGGAAGGTGATAAACAGGAGACAGGAAGGACGGAAATAAGAGAAGATAGAATATTTTCATCGCTATTTCCTCCTCTTTCGTAAGGTAAAGAATAATAAAGAAAGGGAGATAAGAGAGAGGGAGATAAAGAGTAGATAGGAGAGAGGAGTGATAAACAGGAGACAGGAAGGATAGAAATAAGAGAAGATAGAATATTTTCATCGCTATTTCCTCCTCTTTCGTAAGGTAAAGAATAATAAAGAAAGGGAGATAAGAGAGAGAGGGAGATAAAGAGTAGATAGGAGAGAGGGAGATAAAGAGGAGATAGGAGGGAGGTGATAAACAGGAGACAGGAAACATATATATATAGTTTTATAGAAAAATAAGAAAAAAAAGACAATATTACCCTCGCTATTTCCTCTTCTATAAGGTAAAGAATATACATAAACTTACTAAACACTTTACATATACTTATAACCTCACTACACACTTACTACCACACTTAACACTTTACTACCACACTTAACACTTACTACCACACTTAACACTTACTACCACACTTTACACACACACTCACCACACACAACAGCACTGTGGAGACGTTCTGTAAGTTCATTCTTGTTCCCAGACACAGAGAGACCACGTAACTTCAGCTCCCTCTTCAGATCAGCCACCTACGGGAGGAAGAGAGAGAGAGAGAGTGCATTATAGAGGAGATAGAGAGAGATATATAAGTAATAAGGAAAGGAAAAGATAAATATAATGATAGAAAGATAGATATATAAGGAGATAAAAAGATAGAAAGAATATTAACTGAAAAAATGTGGCAGCAACGGACTAGCATTTCCGACGCCAACAAACATATCATTTTCTACGTAATTAGGACTGAAGGGGAGACTTAAGGGTAATTAAGGGTCATCTAAGGGTGTATAAGGTTAATTTAAGGGTGGTTGCCTAGGCCTAAGTAATGTGGGATAGGCTGTAGAGGTGAAAATAGTCTTACCTTCATCTTCGCCAACGCTTCTAAATTCTTCATTGTTATTGTTATGGTCAGGTTGGAAGGGGCGACGGAGGTAAAAATATAAATAAATGATGAATAAATAATGAATAATAGTGTATAATAGTGATGTGTGGGTGTAATGATAGAGATGGAAGTAGGGAATTAATATATAGGCATGATTTAAGTGTGTATGAGTTTGGGTAGTGTAAGAATAGTGAAAAAATGTGAATAGAATGGTTGTTAATAAGGACTACTAATGAATAATAATGTATAATAGGAGTGTGTGTGTGTGTGTGTGTGTGTGTAGAATATATTTATTGGCTCAAACTTTATAGAGCATAGCTAATATATAATTTTCCATATATTTAAGTAGTGTAGAAAAAAAATGTATAATGTAAATCACGACTAACAATAATAATAATAATAATAATAATAATAACAATGCAGTTGATATAACCTTGTATTACTATCACTTCGAAACTCAGCTGATTAAGAATACATGCTTGTTTGTTTGTTTAATGATTAATTGCACCTGTGAGTTCACGTGTGTGTGTGTGTGTGTGTGTGTGTGTGTGTGTGTGTGTGTGTGTGTGTGTGTGTGTTTGTGTTTGTGTGTGTGTGTCAATATCTAATGAAAACATATAACTATACATATATTATGGTATAAATACTATAATAATAATAATAATAATAATGAATATGAGGTGATGGTAACGGGAATAATGAAAGTATTTCTTGTATCTCTTATTTTTTTTTATATATATTTTTTTAATGTTTGATATTATAGTAATGATGAAACTGAGTCCAGATTCGTGTTCAGTTTGACCGAAAACCTTTATGTAGAAATTTTCATGAAATTCCGAGGTGTGGAAATTTTCATGAAATTTCCAAGGGTACCACCTCAGATATTTTGGTAGAAATCATGTATTTTGAAATAACTCGAAAACTATGAGGTTTACGTAAAAGGAGTATAGAGTATAAAAGAAAGAGCAGGACACGCCCGTTCTTTTGAGCTATAGTGATATGGAATTGGAACATAAGTATAGATGTAAGAATTGAAAAAAGAAAACATTAATTTTGTTCACTATAATTAACTTTTCTCCAAAGGTATAATAGATATTGGAAAGGTGATGACATCAATCGATAGATCTTTTCAAGCTACATAACTTTGAATATAATCCTTTTTCCTGTAAGAGTAATAGTTTCGTAGTAAAATGACAAAAACATATTCGACCTCAATTCTGGTGGACATTTTCGGACCACAAAATAAAAAATTCCTTACCGTCACAGATACGTGAAAAATGACTTCAATAAAACTTTTAGATATTCCAATTTACGGTAAAATTTGTTTAAAAAGTTTTCGTGTTTGACAAACAGTTTTAACGGCAGTAGCAAAAAACCTTTTACCCTATACCTGAAGGATTTAAAAGGGGGGGCGGGATGGGGTAAGGGGGGGGTGTAATGATGAAAATAAGTCCAGATTCGTGTTCAGCATGACCTAAAACATCATTGTAACAATGTTCATGAGATTCTGATGTGTTGAGTTTCCGCGGCGCACAGCACGAGTAGACAAGAGTGAAAAGGTGAGGTTAGGTTAGCTGTGGTGCTGCACAACTATTACTAAACAAGACTAAATACCAGACACACTCACTAATACTATATACTATACTACTATACTACTATACTAATACTATATATACTATAATACTACATTAAGTATATAGTATTAGCGAGTGTGTATTGTATTTGGTCTGGTTGAGTAATAGATGTGGCACCACAGCTAACCTAACCTCACTCCTTCACTCTTGTCTACTCCTGCTCTGCTCTTGCTATGCGATTAACCTATAGTATATATAACTGTATGTAAGTAAGTATATGTATGTATGTATGTGTACTTACCTTTACACACCTGTCCTTGCCTTCCCTTGGTGCAGGTGTGGTGGCCATGAATCAGGTGTGTCGGGTGTGTGGCGAGGCAGCCGCGGGATTCCACTTCGGGGCATTTACCTGTGAAGGATGCAAGGTGAGACCACTACTAATTACACCTGTTCATTACACACCTGTCTGTCTGTTTTTTCCAGTTTTCTTTTTTCTATGGCTTATTTAGGCTTTACTTTCGGTTTGAATAATGTTTATATGTTCTATTCTATGGTTTATATTGGTTTAATTTCATTAGTATTGCTTTATTCTATTATTCGATTTCATGATTGACCTTAGAAATAAACATTTTTCATGAAATACGAATCAAATATAACCAAATGTTTATGTAGGGCAACGGATAGGTGTTTCAAAGGATTTTTTAAAGTATATATAATTGCTTTCCTGTGTATGATAACAATCTCAATTTTGGTTTAATATATACGTGACCCAGCAGCCAACACACGGCCGGCACCTAAGGATACCTGTTGAAGTTGTTGATGTCATTTATTAAGGTTATTTACGCTTAATAGGTAATGTTTACTCTGTGGTAATGTAAGGAAGCAACAAAATAACCAATCAACAGATGTTCACTCACCTCACCAGTGGGAACAGTCTTGTTTACACCCTGTCAGCTGATGCAGCGCCGGTGTGGCTGGCTGATGCACCTCTAGCCCGGCCCCAAACACTATTCAACGCACCAATTTACAACCAACCACCACCAAACCACACTGACAGTCCCCGCCAGCAAGCAACCACACTTCCAACCATCCAAAGTGAAACACAACAGACCTTCCCCGACACAACGCAGCTCAATCTTGTGTCCCATCCCACACGGCGACGACCTCTCATCAGGAACTGTTCTGCTCTGCGCTGCCCCACACACCCCGATGCGCAGGGTGTGTGGGGCAGCTAATACTATATACTACACTACTATAATACTATACTAATACTATATATACTATAATACTATGTAAAGTATATAGTATTAGCGAGTGTGTATGGTATTTGGTCTGGTTTAGTGATAGATGTGGCACTGCAGCTAACCTAACCTAACCTAACCTAACCTAACCTAACCTAACCTATTTACTCTTGTCTACTCATGTCCAATCTCATGAAAATGTTTACAATGATGGTTTAGGTCATACTGAACACGAATCTGGACTTATTTTCATCATTACTATAATAACAAACATTAAAACAATATAGAGAAGGGAAAAGAAGGGAAGGGAAGGGAAGGGAAGGGAAGGGAAGGGAAGGGAACACAAACAGCAACAGACCCTAGGATTCCTGCATAGGTTGTGTTCCTGTTGTGTTGCTGAATGTTGTTTTGAGAGAGAGAGAGAGAGAGAGAGAGAGAGAGAGAGAGAGAGAGAGAGAGAGAGAGAGAGAGAGAGAGAGAGAGAGAGAGAGAGAGAGAAGGAAAAATAGAGATAATTCAATGCATATATAACAACCTTATCTCTCTCTCTCACACAACACTTGCAAGATGGCATTGGTAAGTACACTCTCTCTCTCTCTCTCTCTCTCTCTCTCTCTCTCTCTCTCTCTCTCTCTCTCTCTCTCTCTCTCTCTCTCATCACTATAATCATCACCATTTCAGAAAACATTGACATTAGCTTTCACCATCATCACCACCACCACCACCACCACTGCCTTCAACCTCAACCAAGATGACGCCCACGCCCGCACCTTCAACCCCTACCAAGCTGGGCCCCTACACCCCCACCCACATCCACCTCAACCCCGCCCACCACCCCGGCCTAGAGGAGGAGGTGGAGGTGTGGGTGCCGAGTGAGAGTGGGCTGTATCCGATATTTTACTTCATAGATGGTTTTGGGGGCGTGACACCTGGCTTGGCTTATAGAAAGGTAGGTGTGGGTGTGGGTGTGGGTGTGGGCGGGGTGTGTGTGTGTGAGGGGGGGCGGTGTGTGCGTGTATGTGTGTGTTGTGTTGATATTTCTAAGTCTTTTCATTGTATATACATTTCCTTTCTTCCTCCTCCTCCTCCTCTCTCATCCCCCACCACCACCTCCTCCTCCTCCTCTCTCACCCACCACCTCCTCCCCCTCCACCAGCTGCTGCACCACCTGGCGTCACACGGGGTGGGCGTAGTGGTGCCCTGGAGTGTGAATTTGCCTATCAGTCATCTAGATAAGGTCCCCGTCTTGGTCTCGGTCATGGACTGGGTCGAGGCGAATATACAAAGGATAATGATGGAGAATGGTGTTGTAGCTGGTGTTGTACTGGATGTGGATAGTGTTGTGTGTAAGTATAGTGATGATGATGATGATACTACTACTACTACTACTTATACTAATGATATTGATACTACTACTACTACTACTACTACTACTAATACTAATACTCATTCCTCCTCTCTTCACTCCCTTTCTTCCTTCCTTCCTCCTCCTCCTCCTCCTCTGCAGTGGGTGGTCATTCCGCGGGTGTGCACGTGTTGGTGGAGTACCTGAAGGGAGGGTGTGGTCAGGTCAAGGGTCAGGTCATGCTTAGTCCCGTGGATGGTGTGGACCCGTTTGGCTTCCTGCCCGAGTACTGTATCACACCGGGAGAACACTTGAACTACGTTACACCGACCTTGCATCTAGAGGCTGGCTATGATCATCTACCTGGTAAGCTGTTTAAGTCTCTCTCTCTCTTTTTTCTGTCTCTTTTTCTTTTTCACTCTCTTTTTCTTTTTCTCTCTCTTTTTCTTTTTTTTCTCTCTCTTTTTCTTTTTCTCTCTCTCTCTCTTTCTGTTTCCCTTTCTCTCTCTCTTTTTTTTCTTCCCCTCTCTCTCTTTCTATATATATATTTGCATTGCTTAACCTTATACACACTCTCTCTCTCCTCTCTCTCTCTCTCTCTCTCTCTCTCTCTCTCTCTCTCTCTCTCTCTCTCTCTATTTGTTTTTCTCTCTATATATATTCCTTTCTATAACTATACCTTAACTAAACTCTCTCTCTCTCTAACACACCTCCCCCCCCCATCTCTCTCACACCCCCCCATCCCCCCTCTCTCTCTCTCTCTCTACACCACACCCCCCCACTCTCTCTAACCCCCCTTTCTCTCTCCCTAAGGTGGTATGGGGGTAGCCTGCGCCCCTGAAAAACTAAGCAACGCCAGATTCTTCAACGCGATGGACTCTGAACACACGCCCAAATGGTCCTTAAACGCCACCCATTACGCCCATAACGACCTCATGGACGATTTGTACATAGACATGGTCGAAGCAGTCATGTTCTGCGCCGTCAATAAGGACTTAACCCCAGAGGATCATGATGTGTATAGGGAGTTTGTAGGGGGAGAGATGGTGGTGTTTATAAAAGGTGAGTGTGTGTGTGTGTGTGGGGGAGGGAGGGAGGGAGGATAGAAGAGAGGAAGGGAGGGAGGAGAGGGAGGAAGGGAGGGAAGGTAAGAATGAGAGGGAATTAATATTTAAACTAGATTACTACTACTACTACTACTACTACTACTACTACTACTACTACTACTACTACTACTACTACTACTACTACTACTACTCTCTCTCTCTCCCCCCCCCCAGCTCTCTTTACTGAGGATGAGGAGGAGTGCCAAACTTACCTGGCCTACCTTCAAGACCCTAATTGGATGCCAGTACAGGTGAGTGGTACTTTCACTAACCCTACTGACAGGTGTCCTAGTGCCTCATGTACCTGGCACTCTCCTACCACCACCACCACCACCACACCTGCCACACACCTGTAATATACCTGTGTTAATGAACCTGTAACCTGTAATAATTGACCTGTAATCTGTATTAATTAACCTGTAATCTGTATTAATTAACCTGTAACCTGTAATTATATTTTCTTTTTTATTTTAACTCGTGATAATTATTTTTTTTTTTAATCTGTAATAACCTGAATTAATATGATGTGTTATTATTATTATTTATTATATTATTATTATTATTATTATTATTATTATTATTATTATTATTATTATATTATTATTTTTTGTAATCTGTAGTAATAAATCTGTAATAATTATATATCATTTGTAATAACGTATTTTTTTTTTTTATTTTTTTTATATATATAACTAACCACTAATCATTTTTTTTTATTATTATTATTAATGGATATATATATGTATAAGGAATTTTTTTGAATTTATATATATATTTTTTTTCAGTTTTATTTATTTAATTACACAAATAAAACAATGAAACACAAACACAATACACAGACAAACAAACAAACAAACAAATACACAAATAAATAAATAAATAAATAAATAAATAAATAAATAAATAAATAAATAAATAAATAAATACAGATAAAAAAATATTTAAGAAGGTATTGTAGGAGGAGGAAGAGGAAGAGGAAGAAGAGGAAGAGGAAGAGGAGGATTGCTTCTCTCCTCCTCCTCCTCCTCTTCCTTATCTTCACAGGGGGAGGGGGGAGGGGGAGGGGGTCTGCACTCCCCCTCCCTGCCCCTCCACCCCTTTATTTCTAAGGGAGAGATCAAGGGGGTGATGGAGGGGGGTGGAGGGAGGTAAAGGGGGGGTAGGGGGGGAGGCAGCCCTTGACAGACAGATCTAAGGGGTGTTGGGGGTGATGGGGGGGGTAGGAGGGGTGAAGAGGGGGAGGGGAGAGGGTGGAGAAGGGGTGGGGAGGGGTGAAAGGGGGGTGAGGAGGGGTATTTTTCCTCCATTCCCTCCCTCCCCCTCCTCCCCCAACCCCTGAGGAAGCAAGAGGGGGTGAGGGGGGGTAGGAGGAAGGCGTGGAGGGGGTGGGGGGTAGGGGGGGTAGACAGGGAGGAGGGGGAAGGGGGGGGAGAGGGGAGAGGGGGAGGGGGGTGGAGGCAGAATCGATAGAATTTTCAGACGAATTTGAATCTGAACTCCTTAAGGGGGGAGGTGTGGGGGGGGGAGGGGGGGGAGGGGGGCAGGGAGGGGGGGGGAGGGGGAGGGTAATATGGGGGGTGATGGGGGGGTGAGGTGGTCCTTCCATACCTCCCCCTCCTCCCCCTCCTCCTCCTTCCCCCCCTCCTTGGCCGTGGTGGGGGGGGTGGGGGTGAGGGGGGGTAGGGGGGGTAGGGGCCAGACAGCAGACAGTGTATCTTGAACCAGTTAGAGCGCCGGCCGTACCTGT
>JAPQNM010000035.1:1127498-1129801 GCA_029783475.1 Metacarcinus magister
CCTTCTCTCTCCCCTCTCCTCAGCCCCTCCACCTCCTCCTTCTGTGCTAAAAGGGCTTTCTCTAATCGGCTCACAGCTCCTTCTAGCACTGCAACCCTGACCTGAAAGATAGAGATAGAGATAATTAGAGATAGAGAGAATTAGAGATAGATATTTTCTCTCCAATTCTTTCCTCCACTTCTCTCATTCTTACCTTCTCCTCCGCTAGTCTCTTCTCCTCTTCCTCCTTCCCCTCCTTCGTTATCTCCACCCCTAAGCGGGCCTCTCTCAGGGCATCCTAGAGAGAGAGAGAGAGAGAGAGAGAGAGAGGAGAGAGAGAGAGAGAGGAGAGAGAGAGAGAGAGAGAGAGAAGAGACGAGAGAGATGATGACGGAGAGAGCAGAGAGATGAGAGAGAGAGAGGAGAGAGATAGAGAGAGAGAAGAGAGAGAGAGAGAAGAGGGAGAGAAATTAATACATATAAATAATAATAACAATAATAACACAACACACACTCTCTCTCTCTCTCTCTCTCTCTCCTCTCTCTCTCTCTCTCTCTCACCTGGGTTAGAGAGAGTTGTGAGATAACTTTCTTTTTCTCTTCTTCCTGTAGTAGTAGTTTTGCTGTCACCGCAGACACATCGGCCTCACTGTAGAGATAATGTGAGTTAGCTCTATCTCTAACTCTAACTCTCTCTCTCTCTCTCTCTCTCTCTCTCTCTCTCTCTCTTCTTTATTAATGTGAGGACTGAAATAAAGGAAGAGAGAAGAGGAGGAGGAGGAGGAGGAGGAGGAGGAGGAGGAGGCAAAGGGATCACAGGGTATACATGAGTACACAGGTGTGGTTAACATACACACACACACACACACACACACACACACACACACACACACACACACCTGTATATTCTAGCACATCTGTATATTATCTATTTCTCTTTTTATTACTACAACTACTACTACTACTACTACTACTAAACTACTACTACTCCTACTCATACTCCTACTCCTACTCCTACTCCTCCTCCCTCCTCCTCCTCCTCCTCTCCTCCTCCTCCTACTCCTACTCCTACTCCTACTACTACTACTACTACTACTACTTACAGTTCCTCCAGCTTGCCTAATTGGGTAGTTCCAGCAGTGTCTAATTGGTAGTTAAGAGTGTTAACTGTAACTATTAACGCAACTATAACACCAATAAGGGAGAGTATAAGGAGCCAGGCTACTCTTCCTCCTCATCCTCCTCCTCCTCCTCCTCTTCCTCCTCTTGTGGCTCCTTCCTCAGTTGGTTTGTCCGCCTCCTCCTCCTCCTCTTCTTCTTTGGTCCAGTCTGAAATGAAATAGTTGGTGTTGTTGTAGTAGTAGTAGGAGGAGGAGGAGGAGGAGGAGGAGGAGGAGGAGGAGGAGGAGGAGGAGGAGGAGGAGGAGGAGGAGTAGGAATAGGAGTAGTAGTAGTAGTTCTCTCTCTCTCTCTCTCTCTCTCTCTCTCTCTCTCTCTCTCTCTCTCTCTCTCTCTCTCTCTCTCTCTATCTATCTATCTCTCTCTTCTTTCGAAACCGGATTACACATGCAAGTCTATGTGTGTGTGTGTGTGTGTGTGTGTGTGTGTGTGTGTGTGTGTGTGTGTGTGTGTGTGTGTGTGGTGTGTGTGTGTGTGTGTGTGTGTGTGTGTGAGAGAGAGAGAGAGAGAGGGAGAGAAAAAAAAAAGTGATAGGGATAGAGAGAGAGAGAGTGAGAAAGAGCTATTTAACCCTCCCAGTCGACACACACACACACACACACACACACACACACACACACACACACACACACACACACACACACACACACAAGCTGACACAATTAAAACACAGTAAAGAGAGGAGAAGAAAAACAATAAAGAAATACATGATAAAAGAGAGAGAGAGAGAAAGAAAGAAAGAAAGAAAATAACTTGAACATAACAAATATTTTCTCACTTGTGAAATAGCTTAAAAAAAATATTAATTACTCTCTCTCTCTCTCTCTCTCTCTCTCTCTCTCTCTTCTGTCAGTAAATTAGAGAGAGAGGAGATGAGAGAGAGAGAGAGAGAGAGAGAGAGAGAGAGAGAGAGAGAGAGAGAGAAAGGTTTCCACACATATTATATTTCTTGATCATGAGAAGTAAAACAAGTCTGTGTGTGTGTGTGTGTGTATGTGGTGTTGTGTGTTGTGTGTGTGTGTGTGTGTTGGGTGGTGTGTGTTGTGTGTGACTATAAAAATAATGCTACCTAATTCCTCTCTCTCTCTCTCTCTCTCTCTCTCTCATCTTCTCCTCATCTCTCTCTCTCTCTCTCTCTCTCTCTA
>JAPQNM010000035.1:1144901-1147401 GCA_029783475.1 Metacarcinus magister
GTACCTGTTGAAACTTGTTGATGTTATTTACACTTAATAGATAATGTTTTCTTTATATCCAACCACTATTAATGGTGAGGAATAATGTGTTACTGCTCCTCCATCCCTCAAAATGACATGTAGAGGAACAGGGAAGGTTTAAAACGATGAAATATTATCACTGGGTCCTGTCTGGCTGCTAGCGGTACAGGCTCAAGTCTTGTGTGTCGGAGAACAACACACACACACACACGTACACATGATAGTGTCTGCATGACATTTCACAGTGACACTATTTCATCACCATCGTATCAATAGTCACCTGAATGTTCCTGCAGCACGGGCGGTGTGGGTGAGGGGACAGACGCAGGCGGTGCAGGTGAGCCGTGAGTGTTGTGTGGTCGAGGCGGCAGGCGGGTCAGAGCGACATCTTAGACCCGGCTTTGTTTTTTTAGGAGTCCCTGCGGTGGTGTCCCATGGGTGTGATGGAGTGTGTTGTCCCAGGCAGAGCGATAAACACGAGAGATGAGATGCTTTGCCGTGTAGATAGGAAAGGGGGAGTGGTGTTATGTTTACATCCGACAAGGCTGTCTTCATCTTGGCGGTGATTCTACAAGTAAACACAGTAAGTATGACAAATATCTCGAACAAAACCTAAGTGAGTATAAAAATTACGCTTGTCAAACTATTATTTCTTGATTTCTTTGTTTATTAATGAATTCTATAGTTTATCGAATCATTATAATTGCTTTCTGATTTTTCTCAAAGATGTTTATAATGGTTTGTTTCTTATTAAGGGAAATAAACTAAAGTTGAGAAATTATTTTGACTTCACATTTTCCTGCATCTCTCTCTCTTTTTCCAAGTGTTTGTTTAACATTAAAACTTACTTAACAAGTCTTATTGGGCATTGTAACATCAACAACTTTTATTAATGTAATGTTTCTCGCATCTAATACGGAGACGGATTTTGTATTCCTGGGAGCCTAAAAATGGATCGGGATTGGGGTGGAAGTGAGATTTTGTCATTTTACTGCTCAACTATCAGTCCCACGGGAAACTTTTATAGAACCAAAGTTGTTGAGCTTGAAAAGTTCTATTAAAAAACCTTGCTCATTGTCATAATTACTCCCACAGTTTTGGAGAAATAAAAGTGTGATCAAAAGTATTACTGATCAACACAAATGTATACTTTTTTTTCAGTTGCCCAGAGTCCAAATACATTGTGTAATGACCCAAAAGAAAGGAAATTTGATGTTCTATCTTTTATATTCAATACATTTTTTACGTAAACCTCATAGTTTTTGAGTAATTACAAAAAAACAATATACGTCATCAAAATCCTAAGGGCAATTTTGATGTAAATTAATAATATTTTTGAATGTGATGAAAATTGTTATATAAGGATTCCTGGGCACCAAAAACATGATGGAAGGAGGGAGGGGGGGAGGGGGGGAAGGGGGGGGAGGGAGGGGAGGGAGGGGAGGGGAGGGAGGGGAGGGAAGGAGGGAAGAAAAGGAGGAGGGAAGAAAAGAAGGAAGGAAGGAAATAAAAAAGAAAGGAGGGAGGGAAGAAAGAAGGAAGGGAGGAAAGAAAGAAGGAAGGAAGGAAAGAAAGATAGTATTGTAATTACTCATATATTAAAGAGAGAGAGAGAGAGAGAGAGAGAGAGAGAGGTAAAAACATTCCCTCTTCCTTCCTTCCTTCTTTCATTCTTTCTTTCCTTCCTTCCCTCCCTCCCTCCCTCCTGCCACCCCAACGGACGGTACATTCCTCTACACATTCCTTTACTCCCTCCCTCCCTCCCTTCCTTCTTCACTCCTTCAGGCCCAGAGCGAGGCTAGCAGTAAGCTGCACGCCCATTGGTCCGCTGACTCTGTGTTTACATCGCCTCAGCTAATCAGAACTCAGGACTCTACCTTTTAACATCGCCTCAGCCAATCAGAACTCTTAATTATATTCTGGTCTATACAGGTGCTAAGAGAGAGAGAGAGAGAGAGAGAGATTGATGTTATGGTGCGTGTGTGTGTATGTGTGTGTCAATACAGAATATACGTTGACAGTTGTGTGTGTATGTATGTATGTATTGTCGAGTGAGTGAGTGAGTGAGTGAGGGAGGTTATACGTACATACATACATTTATTGAGAACACACACACACACACACACACACAGAACTTTAAACTTCATTGATGAGACGAGGTAGCAAGAGTGCAGCCCCAGCCCAGTCAGTATCTATCCAGCCTTAGAAGGGAGAGGTACGACACCGCTCCTCTCCCCCTACACCCACATATACGCCTAAAAATACGTTCATAGGATCTGTGTGCGTTGAATAAGTGATGTCAATGATAATAGGTACGGCAAACAGTCACGCCAACCTTTAAAACAGGTGTACATGTGAGTGTGTGTAGTCGTGTCTATGTGTGCGTGAGAGAACTCCAACCAAATTCTCCGATCGGATCTGTGACTGTTTTTTTTTTTTGGTGTGTGTGTACGTGTATTCCGTGTGTACGTTTATGCTT
>JAPQNM010000035.1:1159901-1179901 GCA_029783475.1 Metacarcinus magister
AATGATGATGAATTTGGGAGTCACCCCGCCCACCACCCACGAACACCACGCCACGCCACGCCACGCCACGCCCATCATCTGTTGTATCATTTACCATCAAGGATTATCATATACAGATGTGTATATAACTCTTGTCTACCAGGAAAATCACAATTAAACAACCTAATTAACCCTAACTTCTAAACTATCACTTAAACAAAATAATAAATAAAAATAGAAAATGACCAATAAATGTTTTTGAGGTGGAATTTATTTTCAAACCATAACTTCTACGTCCATTATTTAACCCACACGCAACACTGACTGACCTTGCACCACACACTCACTCCCTTCCTTCCTTGCAATCAATTATACATTCCTACTTCCGTGAACACAATCCGCAGTGAGAGAGAGAGAGAGAGAGAGAGAGAGAGAGAGAGAGAGAGAGAGAGAGAGAGAGAGAGAGAGAGAGAGAGAGAGAGAGAGAATGCACTTATATAACTTACCCATACGAGTTTCAAATCTTAACAATAATGATATTTACTTGTAATGAAGAAAACAGATGAACACACGCACACACAGCAGCAGACAGGACCACACTGATGAACTGACTCCCCCCCTTCCCTCCCCCACCTTCACCTGCTTCAAACTACCTTATAAAACAAGTGTTGATCTAAAAGTCATACCAATTACACTCACTAATCACCAAATACACTCCCTAATGATATATGTAATTATAATATGTATATACTCTACGTCTTATCTACTTATGGGAACATATATATATATATACTGTCGCTATATGTTTGATTTTGTCTCTAATTAAAGTTTTGGTTATTCAAACGAGACTTAACTAACTATCATTAAATACACTATAGTTATCTCTAGTCTCTACAGTATTTATAAGGCAAGGTATGCAACCCACCTGTATACTCTCTCACAAGTAACACTATTAATAACATCACCTGAAAACCACAGTAATAATCTTCCTACGCAAAACACACACACAAAAGGATAATTTACCTCCCATCCTTCGATCCTTCCCTTCCAACCGTCGTTTATAGTCCTGGCACAAGCAAAGGGCGTCCTGATAGTGTTGCTTTCTATCCTTATGTTACGGTGGTGGGTAAGGGTTAAGGACTGTTCCTAACTCAACGTATTAACCAAACCTAATGAGAAGAAAGGAGTTGCTACCCAGACGACTCGCAGGTGACGCTACAATACCCCGCGTCTTCTCCAAAAAACCCGCGAAAAAATTGGCGCCAATATCCCCCTTCGTAATACTAATATATATCCTCGTACCCACCCACCTTTATCAACAACTTACTCAGTGTGTCCTTAGCGGTGGTGTGTTCCAGAATGTGTCAGCAAGGTACTGTACGGAGCTGACACACGCACTCCTGACGGTAAATGAACGTGAATGCATCAGACTGAATGCACCTCCAGCCTAGTCTGAATGCACCAACTTTGTAGTCTGAATGCACACGGTAAATTAATACATACAACAAGTTTATTATTATTCTTCATTACGATTTTAAAATGCTACACTACTGCCCTGTTACACAATTCAAAAGTATACATTGGTGTCTGGAAGATCATTGATAAAAAGTTAAAATATACAAACCGTCATATCTAAGTTTGAATACCGTCAGTCAAGTGGGGTTTTCTAATGAACAATGTTGATTATAAAAGTTACTGGGTGCACAGGAGAAGGTATATAGAAGGTGGACGTGATGCTTGACCCTCCTGACACTGTTCCCGCACTCTTACGCTTGTCTTGATGCCTTGTGTATAGGGTTGATATCAAACTGTTGAACAATATCTATCCATCTCCCTCATCCTGCTCCTCTCTCCTCTCTCCTCTCCTGCTCAAACTTAACTGTGACGAGTACAGATCAATGTAGAATCTTTTAACTGCTACTACCACTGCTAACAACTCTTCCTCCGGCTTCAGAACGCCCATTACCTTACCGTGTGTAGAGTTCCCGTGAGCTGCATGTATCCATGACCTGTACATTACACACACACACACACACACACACCAGTCAGCTTAGGGGGGAGACCTTCTGCCCGACACGAGATAAATGGTTCAGTGCGATGCGGGATAATGACTGTGTGTGTATTTTATTTTCACAAGGCCGTGGCTGTCAGTACACATGCCCATACCAACCACACTGTTACCAAGGGAAGAGATAAAGTGAAATTGAAGATAAATTTAACGTGTAACCGCCCACTTGTACCCAAAAATCCATCATTGCATTTGTAAACAGTCCTCTTTCTCCTCCTCCTCTTCCTTCTTCCTTCTCCTCCGTAATAATAAACCCATTTTGTTCTGTACACACCACCAGCTTACACACATATTTGTACAGTTTTTCCTTCAGTTGATGTATATTTTGCGCCATTATCACCTCTTCCTTCAGTCCATTACAAGTATTTATATAAGTACAGTTTTTCCTTCAGTTGATATATATATTCCTTCAGCCTCTCCTTTTCTTCTCAATAGTGTGTGTGTGTGTGTGTGTGTGTAGGAATACGCACACACACACACATACACACAGAAAGGGTATTAAAATAATCTCGTATCACTAACAATTTTATTCAACATTATCTACAGAGTAACCTTGCAATTACACACACACACACACACACAGATACACACAGACACACACATACATACATACACACACACATACACAGACAAACCTATCTTTAATAAATGCAGAACAAGAAAAAGAACTGGGATGAAACACAATATTATAACATTTCAATAACATTTTCATAACATTGAACACATCTTTCAAAACTAACTAATTGATGTATATAATAATAATAATAATAATAATGACAGTATTTCACAGACTAAATCATCATTATTATTATAGAAACACTTCAATACAACTTAATACAATACTG
Source organism: Metacarcinus magister (assembly GCA_029783475.1). Taxonomy (NCBI): domain Eukaryota; kingdom Metazoa; phylum Arthropoda; class Malacostraca; order Decapoda; family Cancridae; genus Metacarcinus; species Metacarcinus magister. The sequence goes on from JAPQNM010000035.1 coordinate 1,162,794, forward strand.
CAAATTTACTAAGTATTGCAAATCATTATCAATTACGACAACCAGTAATAATTATAACAAAAGATATATATAATTAAACTAATAACTATTTTATTTTACATTGCAACTATTACTCAAGAAAATGAACACTTAATAATAATAATAATAATAATAATAATAATAATAATGATAATAATGCACTATATACTAACTTAATCTTGAGCACAAAGACTTAGTTGTGATTAATCAGTAAAACATTGTACATTAATTCATTGATTTTTCATTCTTATACATAACCAAAAAGGAGAAAAAATAATAATAATAATAATAATTAACACATACATACATTAGCACATCAAGAACTGAATAATTTTGGGATGAATAACAATAATAATAATAATAATAATGTAAACTGTTATGTTATGTATTTATTCAACTTTATATAATATTGAATAAAGTTGTGAATAAAATTGAATACATCCGGACCCGAGAAATGATATAGTAATTAATTCACTCGTTAAGTTATATTTGAGGAAAACATTTAAGAAATAACTTCAAAAATAACTTAACTAAATAATAATAAAAGACACGACAGAACGAGCCTCACTTAATAATATAAACGCACACACATGCATACACACACACACACATACACATACACACACACATAAATCAAGTAACAAATAACAATGCAAATAAAAATGTTATACGCAGGAGATCAGAACATTGAAAATCATTGATGAACATAACGCACACACACACATACATACACACACACACACACACACGCACACGAGAGAAAATAAACAGAATAATGACATTTAAATTAATACGTTGCAATCAAAAAATATAAATAAATAAATAAAAACATAATTGTGACGTTTATGAATTGAAGACAAACTGTAACTTATTAAAACAAGAAAAAAAATAATAAGAAAAAAAAAGTATATATATTATTTACTTTTGAGCAGTAATGAAACAAACAAACAAACACCAAAGTTGATACATCTATATATATAAAAAAAAAAATAAATAAATAAAAATAAAAATAAATAATCATAATAAAAAAAAACCAAAACAGCTGCATTATGAGAGACAAACTATATAATATAATATAATACATTTTGATTATGGCTTTACAGAACTTCCTTTGACGTGAAATCAGCTGCACAAGATATCTATACAAACAGCTGCACAAAATACCCTCCTTAACAGCTGTACAAGATATAGAATTTGAAAGCTGTACAATATACCATTTCTGCCCCAGCTGCACAAGACACTACCACCTTTAACCAGCTGCATAGGACCAGTTTGAGACCAGCTGTATCACGCAACACCAACAACCAAACCAGCTGCACAGGAACACATTTCTCATCAGCTGCACAAGACAACAGCACCTTATAATCAGCTGCACAGGAACATATTTCTGATCAGCTGTGCAAGAAAACCTTTAATTCATATATACAAAGCAGGTTATCTCAACACAGCTGCACAGATTCACCTTCCTGAAACCAGCTGCACAAGGCTATCAGGAGACCAGCTCAGTGTAAAAAGGCATTATGTGACATTAGGTAAACATCTGACTTTACGAAAAAAAATATAAATAAATAAATAATAATAATAATAATAATAATAATTAGGATCATTAATATCACTTCTATCAAAATATATTATTAGGGAATATTGCAACAGTAAACTTGAATATTAATTAATGAGGCAGGATTATAATTATAGGTCATTAATATATACCTTCATTAATAATTACAACTACGAATATTGCAAGTAGAAATCTCATTAATATTTATAAACAACAGTAATTATCATCAATATATTTATAACTAATGATGAATATTGCAACAGTAATTAATATTTCTAAAGCAAATCGGTTAATGACAAAATATTTCTTTCGTATCAATAGACAATTACAACCAACAATTAATTTGCAACGAACAATTATATCAAACAGATTATGATATATCTAATCTCTCTCTCTCTCTCTCTCTTCTCTCTCTCTCTTTTTTTCCAAGACTAAAATTTCGCATTAATTCAATTTATTTATTTCATATTAATATTTTTTCCCGGCCGACCAAAATTCAGCGTAACAAGAATATTATTAATTATTATCATTAACAATACTAATGATAATGATGATGATGATGGCACAGGAAGGAGACCCAATCACAGCTCATTAGATTGTTCATTAAGGAAATCATTAACATACACACACACATACATACATACATACATAGTTTCCTTACAGCTGAACACAAGTTAGTCTCTCTCTCTCTCACAATTATTTTTTTTATATATATTTAATAGCACTTTTATGGCATCCCAGTTATGATAAAATGATTGTAATTATAGATAAGAGGCAGGAAAACTTTCTCTCTCTCTCTCTCTCTCTCTCTCTCTCTGTAGAAATGTTTGCTGTATATAAAAATGATCCAAACTTTCTTTCTTTCTTTTTCTTTTTTAATATATTTTACGAAAACTTTGATCAATTTTTTTGTTTTATTTTTTTTTATTTATTTCATTATTTCGCTTTGACTTCCATTTGAGGTTTCGAACCCAGAGTCTGATAACACACACCTCCGCCAGCACACGCACACACACACGCACACGCACACACACACACACACACACACCCTAGAAGCTGGCAGGGTAGGGTAGGGTAGGGTAGGGAAGGAAGGAAGGCAGGGTAGGGTAGGGTAGGGAAGGAAGGAGGGTAGGGTAGGGTAGGGTAGGGTAGGGTAGGGTAGGGTAGGGTAGGGTAGGGTAGGGTAGGGTAGGGTAGGGTAGGGTAGGGTAGGGTAAGGCAGGGTAGGGTAGGCAGGGAGGGTGGGGGAGGGTCACAGGATATAGGGTAGGGAAGGGAAGGTAAGGGTAAGGTAAGGTAAGGGTAGGGTAGGGTAGGGTAAGGCAAGGTAGGGTTGGCAGGGTGTGGGTGGGTGGGCGTGGGTGTGGGTGTGGGTGCCAGGGGGGGTGTGTATTACCCTTCTCTGGGCCTTGCCTCCACTGTACAAATGGAATGTTAACTAACCAAAAAAAATAATGAATAATAATAATAATAATAATGATGAAAAATAAAAAAATTGAAAAATGAAAAAAAAAAATGAAAAAATGAAAATAATAATAATAATAATAAAAAATATTCATTATACAACAACAACAACAGTCGTACGTACACATGACTACCTGGCAGCTCACACGCTATGTACACTTGTGCCACCATACGCTCATGTGTACGCCGGATGTAGTAGTACGTATACATACACACACACACAGCTACACATCAGTTATACAATCTTGGCGTATAGTACCTTCACATATACACACACACATGTATACGCACACATGACTGTATAACTGGCCGGCAGCTGTGGTGACGTACACGTGTATGTATTTGTGTGTATATAAAACTAGACTTCATAGAAAAACTGGACTTATTTTTATCTAATCAATTTTTTCTAATTATTTTGACTACATTTTCATTTTCATTTTAAACACCACCACCACCACTACCTTCTTTTTTTTTTTCCATAGTTGCTACGTGCCCTGTGTGTGTGTGTGTGTGTGTGTGTGTGTGTGTGTGTGTGTGTGTGTGTGTGTGTGTGTGTGTGTGTATGTATGCCTGTGTGTGTGTATATTAACAATTTAAAACTTCATTAATTTCACCAAAACTTATCTAAAATAATATATCTTTTCCTCTCTCTCTCTCTCTCTCTCTTTTCACAGCATAAAAAAAGGGAAATGCTGTGAAATTATGAGTGAATTGCTGTGAAATTGTGCTGTGAAATGCTGTGAAAATTTTGTGAGTTAGTGGCGTGGCTGTGAAATGCTGTGAAATTGTATAAGAGACATAAATGGTATCAACAAAAGTATAAGGAAAGTAATGAATCTATTTTCAAGAGTAGAGGAAAATAAACAAACAGACAGACAAATATAAAAAGAAAGAAAGAAAGAAAGAAAGAAAGTGAGAGATATTTCCCTCTCTCCATTCCTTCCTCCTTCCTTCTCTCTCTCTCTCTCCCTCCATTCCTTCCTTCTCTCTCCATTCCTTCCTTTCTCTCTCCCTCTCTCCATTCCTTCCTTCCTTCTTTCCCAAAACAATAATAATGATGATAATGATGATGATGATATTATTACAGAAATATTTACATTATATTTGCATTTTGAGTGTAAATTTGCGCCGGGAATATATTCTTTTTATATATAATTTTGGTGATATTAATGCAGTGTGTGTGTGTGTGTGTGTGTGTGTGTGTGTGTGTGTGTGTGTGTGTGTGTGTGTGTGTGTGTGTGCGTGTGCGTGTGCGTGTGTTTTCAGAGGCATATCTATACACATGAAAGAGCTGATGACTGACTGACTGACTGACTGACTGACTGACTAACTGACTTTCTTCTATAATTATCCAAGTTAATTATTATTTTTCTTTCAATAACAACAACAACAACATCAAAATAATTCAAATATAAATTCCTTAAACCTTTTTCATCAACACAGAATCTATAAACTTTTTTTTCTTTTTTCTTCAATAATTTCCTTTTTGTATTTCTAATTCACTATTGTATATATATTTTCATTGCATTATTTTTTGCATTGAAATCAACTCGTAATTATTTTTCATTATTTTTTCCATTAAACTCACTCATTATTTCCATCATTAATGCAATACTTTCATCATATTCATTACCCTTCATTATGGCACACCCCTTTCCACCCACCAGGTCACAACAACAGTAGCAGCAGCGGCGGCGGCGGCGGCGGCAGCGGGACTGATAATATAAGCGCCACGTTTCACCGACTAGCCGTTCCTTCCTCCTCTATTTTATTACTTTCCTCGGGTATTTTCAGGTCATCTTCATCTATATTTTCAATCATCTTAGTGGTGGTGGTGGTGGTGGTGGAGGGGGGGGTGATGGTCTTGCCTTCCCCTGTACTATCCTCCTCCTTGATACTACTATTACCTTGACTCTTTTCAATCTCCACCCTAAGCCGTTCAATTTCCTCGGCGGTAATCTGGACGTACATGATCCCGTTGATGACATTGAGGAGGTCAAGGACGCTGGTCATTGACGGCGGCTGGATCTGCACTGGGGGTAGGCCGAGGGACGCCGCCGCTGCCGCACGACTACCCCCAAAGGCCTCACTGATCTTCTTAGCCATGACGACTGCTTGCTGGGTGAGGTGACGCAAGCACTCATCCGCCTCTTTCGTTTTATCGTGATCCGGGCCGAGGAGAGAGCGATAGATAGCGAATGTTTCCTTCTCGTTCCTCAGTGCACCCCGGAAGTCCCCTAAGCAACTCTGTGTGCGCGCTACTAAATGGTGCGTCACGGCTGCCTTCAAACTCCGAGGGCCGTGGAATCTTGTATTAAGGGCCAGAGCTGCTTCGAGAAACTGTAGTGATAATCCATATTGCCCCACGGCGTGTAGGATAAGACCTATATTCGAATCTACAAGCGCCATTTCCGGGTGTGCGTCTGCCCCTAGGATCAGCAGGAGGTAGCGTGCCCGGTACAGGAGACGCAGAGCCGTACTAACCTGCTGGGAGGCAAAGCAGTACAGCGCTAAATGTACATACTCCGCTACAGTGTGCGGGTGATCGATACCGTTCACCCGTTCGCTCATTAGCACTGCCTTCTGCTGTAGTGCAAGGGCTTCTAAATGATCACCCATTATGTAGTTTAATCTTGCTAGTGTACGCAGGCACTGGGCGGTCTCGGGATGCATGGCTCCATACACACTGTTTAGAAGATTAAGAGCCTCGCTGATTAATGTATACCCATCTTTCAGTAATCCCTGCTGGGTCTTGGCCTGCCCTGCGGAGTATAGACTGAGTGCATCTGTAGCTCTAGGGTTGGCATGTTTCACTGTCGGCTGCAGGTTAATTATATCACCCTCGGAGAATGCCTCACCCTGCCTTGAGTCTAAGGTGTAATCCCGCAGGAGGACTTGTACGCCACATTTCAGGCAGAACGCACGCAGCAGGCTGATTTTATGTAGGCCGTACAGCTGCGCGGCTCCATCCACACCCTCAGCATCAAGGGTAAAGCTGTAATATTCCTGTATCTCGGTCTTAATTCTTTGCCAGAGTGTCTTAGGGGTCAGTGCCGCCCACAGTGCCGCTCCACTACTGAACGGCGGCCGGCGACGACGCTTCTTAGACAGCAGTTCCTCGTTCTTTGCAGCTGCGTGGGGGTTAGTGCAGGAGGACACATAGCAGTTTAAGAAATGCGCAACAGCTGATGATAGGCTAATGGTGTCTACAGCTTGAAGGAACCCGGTAAATATATGTTTAATTCCCCGGGATATTAGTTCAGCCACAGCTAACGAGTACAGGTGCGCTAGACCCTCCGCCGCCCCCAGACGCTCCGCTACCTTCCCCAGGTAACGAATATTAATACCCCGCGCGTGCATAGCCTCGCACAGCCCCGCGCCGTCCATAGGAGCCGCCCCGTGCTCAGATAAGTCCACTAATAAGCCGGGAATTTGCGTACTAACCAAAAATTCAGCTGCGTCGCATATCAATCTCCGTTCCTTGCGCAGCTGATCAGCGTTGGTCTCCGGATGACGTACGCCGGGTGAGAACGCATCCAGGTTGAAACGGATGTCAAAATCTGTGTCCTTGAGGGATCCGACGGCTGCCGCAGCTGACCGGATGACGTTGCGGGTGTTTTCCTCACCGCTGCTGCTGCTGCTGTCATCGGCCAAGCTCTCTCTAGCGGTGTCAACCATCTTCTTGGCTGCATCCGCCTCAAAGTCATCCGGATTGTCTTTGTCGAGCTTGTTTTTAAAGCTATCTCTATTTATTTCCTCAATGGTCTCGCTCTCTTTCTCTAAGCTCTCTTTTACTTTCTCTTTCTCTTCTACGCTCTCTTTTTCTTTCTCTTTCTCTACTACGCTCTCTTTTTCTTTCTCTTTCTCTTGTACTGTCTCTTTTTCCTTCTCTTTCTCTACTATGCTCTCTTTTTCTTTCTCTTTCTCTTCTACGCTCTCTTTTTCTTTCTCTTTCTCTACTATGCTCTCTTTTTCTTTCTCTTTCTCTTCTACGCTCTCTTTTTCTTTCTCTTTCTCTACTACGCTCTCTTTTTCTTTCTCTTTCTCTTCTACGGTCTCTTTTTCTTTCTCTTTCTCTACTACGCTCTCTTTTTCTTTCTCTTTCTCTACTACGCTCTCTTTTTCTTGCTCTTTCTCTTCTACGGTCTCTTTTCCTTTCTCTTTAACGCTCTCTTTTTCTTTTTCTTTCTCTTTCTCCTTCTCCTTATTATCATCTTTCTTCACTTCCTTCTTCTCCTCCTCCTCCTCCTCCTCCTTCTCTTCCTTAGTACTTGTTAGCATAGTTTTCTTCCCCTCCCCCCCCTCAATGGCCTTCCCCCCCCTAGCCCTCAGCTTCTGTAAATGCAGGGCGGCCATTTTCAAAAACGCCATGTACCGATTATCTACAAACGCATCTACTAGTTCTTGCCGTAGTGTGGCTAACTTATGCTTGTGCGGTAGAGGGAAACCGAGCGTGGCGGAGGACTCCCCCACCACGGCACCCGCCACACCCGGGAGGAAATTGACATCGGGCGGGAAAGTGCGGAGTAAATCTAAGATGTAATGGCGTCCGTCGTTCCCGATAATTCCTTTGCACTCCACCGAGGAACACAGCTGGATTTGAGCGCCATTTTGATCTAGTACAGCATGTGGCAGGACTTTCAAGGAGTGTCCAGCTGCGCGTAGTAACTCCAAATACTTATCATGCGTTAGTACCGTGTTACCAAAATCTATAGAGCCGTACACTACACTCTGCTCTTGTTCTCGCTCTAAAATACCCGGGATTATCGACTGTGCTGTAACGCGATACCCTCTGTAATCCACCACAGCTGTACCCAGGGTGTACAGCCCCTCCTGGTCGACTGCCCCATACACACGCACACCCTGGAGGTCATTCCGAGGGGCCACGTGTGCAGCTGCGTCACCTCCGACTTCCTTGTAGTGGTCGCGCACATCAAACCCGAGGGAGAAGAATATATTGTTCCAGATGTACATTTGCATCTTTGGGTCCTCCCCAGGGTTGATTGCCATGACGTTACCATCGATGACGGCCATGGCGCCGCGTGTGGCCGCTGCTACGAAGTCTGAGTGCACCTGCGGAGAGAGGATTTGTATTAGTGTTGGGGTGTGGTTAGGTTAGGTTAGGTTAGGGTTATGTTAGGTAAGGTAAGGTTAGGTTATCATTATTATTACTATGATGTCTGAGTGCACCTGCGGAGAGAGGATTAGCGTTAGTATTGGGGTGTGGTTAGGTTAGGTTAGGGTTAGGTTAGCTTAGGTTAGGTTAGGTTACAATTATTATGACGGCTACTGCTATGAAATCTTATTATTATTATCATTATTACTGTTATTATTATTATTATTATTATTATTACTACTATTACTACTATTATTATTACTGCTGTTATTATTATCATCATCATTATTATTATTACCTTAAACATTACCCGTTCCCTAATAAGGCGTTCAGGCAGGGTATGTTTTGCCAGCTATTACTACTATCATCATCACCATCATCATCATCATCATCATCATCATCATCATTATAATCACCTTAAACATTGCCCGCTCCCTGATGAGTCGTTGAGGCAGGCTGTGTCTGGGTAGTTCCCTTGTGGTCTGCAGTTCCTCGTTCCAGTCCCTTGTCTGGCCGGGTATGTGTTCTTCATAACCTAATTTACTGCTGTATGCATCCTCTGCGCGCAAGGCATCTATTCCGTGCTCAGGGGGGGGGGCGGCCCATGCATACACCTGTGGGGGGGTAAGGGGGTTGTAGTTTACTCCTGGGGGATGGGGGGTAGGTACACACACACACACATACAATACATACACACACACTCACTCACAAGACAGAACAACAAATAAATAAATATTCACGATTATTTCAAAACCAAACTGAACAATACTAGATTTGAAGCCAGTACGACCATAAATAACACGTACACAGGCGCACACACACACACACCTGGTAGGGAGTCGCCACCCGTTCAAAGGGATGCCGGAGTGTGCGTTTGCGTTGTAGGTTCGCAAAGTTACGTTTGAATGCCGGTGACAGTGTGTTGAGGACTTCTATTAAAGAATGGCACAAGTAACATGGGTTGGCGGGCCGGGGGTTGAACTCTTCCTCGGTCGTCCTGCAAAGAGTTACATACAATAAAAATTACATACAATTATATATATATACATTACATAAGATTACAGTACATTACATAGATATAACAAGGGTTTAAACTACTTCTCTGTTGTCCTGGGGAAGAATAATATTGAATTTATACTTCCTTCTCTTCCTCCTTCCCTTCTACCTCCCTCTCTCTAGTTTCTTCCTTCCTCCTTCCCTTCTATCTCTCTCTCTCCTCCTTCCCTCCCTCTAGTCCTTCCTTCATCCTTTCTCTCTTCCTCCTCCTAATTCCTCCATCCCTCCTCTTCCCAGTACTCCTTCCCTCCTTCCCTTTCTTCCTCCCTCCTTCTCCTCACTTCTCCCCCATCTGTACACGGTTAAGTTAGATTAGATTATATTAGGTTAGGTTAAGTTAAGTTAAGTTAAGTTAGGTTAGATTAGGTTTAGGTTAAGTTAAGTTAAGTTAAGTTAAGTTAAGTTAAGTTAGGTTTAAGTTAAGTTAAGTTAGGTTAGGTTTAAGTTAAGTTAAGTTAAGTTAGGTTAAGTTAAGTTAAGTTAGGTTTAAGTTAAGTTAAGTTAAGTTAAGTTAGGTTCTGTTACGTACTGGTTGAGGTAGAATCCCCAGGTTGATGCAGTGATGTGGTGGTGCCTGCCTTCCAAGGTCACCACAGACAGGTACAACAGGTCACCGTGCAGCTTCCTAGGGCCGGGGGGAGGGTTCCAACCACTGATGGTCAACACCTGCACAAGGGAACAAGGTCACACAAGGTCAAACAAGGTCACATAAGGTCAGGGAAGGGGTGTGTGTGTGTGTGTTAGTGTTAGCTTGAGACAGTGAGGTGTGTCGTGGTATTTAGTGAAGGTATGTGTGTGTGTATGTGTACGTGTGTGTGTGTGTGTGTGTGTGTGTGTGTTACCTTGAGACAGTGGGGTGTGTTGTGGTCCTTAGTGAACGGGTGAAGGGGTGTAAGGGGCCTTTCCTTACTGCTGGGGAGGATATACTTGGGTGGGGTGCAGTCCACACTCTCTACCACAGCCTTCTTCTTGTCTGCAAAGGGAAGGAAAGAGTGTGGTAAAAGTGTGGTACAGAGTGAGAATAAGAGAGAGAGAATACTTCTAAATATCTCTCTTTTTTTACACTCTCTCTCTCTCTCTCTCTTTCTCTCACACACACACACACACACACACACACATAAACTTGATGATGAAATAATTAATACAACAAATATTCATGATTTCAAAAGCACACACACACACACACACATATATATATACGTACATGACTCCCCGAGAATGTCTCCGTGCGTGACTGTATGCAAGAAGCTCAAAGACGCACAGTCAATCCCGTTGAACGCGTCCACGGGGTCCAAAGACTTGAGTAAATCGCGCACATGACGCACATGAATCCTGGCTTCGCGTACAGTGTAAGGCTCCTCCTGTACCCTGATCACTGACCCTTCCTGTGTGCGTAGAGAGAGAAAGGAATAAATACATACATAGATGTGTGCACCATATATATTTTTTTTATAAAGTCTGAGCCAATAAATATATTCAATTATATTCTCTCCCCACTCCCCCAGAATCACCCGTAGATCTGTACCGGGTGAATCTATGGCTACCTTACCTCCCTCCCTCCCTACCTTACCTCCTTACCTACCTCCCTTACCTCCCTCGCTACCTTACCTCCCTCCCTCCCTACCTCCCTCACTACCTTACCTCCCTCCTAACCTAACCTAACCTAACCTAACCTAACCTAACCTAACCTAACCTAACCTTACCTTACCTAACCTAACCTAACCTAACCTAACCTCACCTTGAGTCCTTCGATGGTCTTGAGCTCGGCAAAGTTATCAAGTGTTTGTCCGTTGAGGTGAAGAGAGAAACAGGTGCGGTGGCAGGTGTCTTCCCGGTCCATTAACAACTGGTGAATCTCATACACTAACTCCATACTGCTTACCTATGGGGGGTCAGGTTAGGTTAGGTGAGGTGTGGGTGTGGGGGGAGGGTGTGTGTGTGTGTGTGTGTGTGTGTGTGTGAGAGAGGGATTGTGTTAGTATTATATATGGTATGGTTAGGTAAGGTAAGGTAAGGTAAGGTAAGGTAAGGTAAGGTAGGTAGGTAAGGTAAGGTTAGGTAAGGTTAGGTTAGGTAAGGTAAGGTAAGGTAAGGTTAGGTAAGGTAAGGTAAGGTAGGTAAGGTAAGGTTAGGTGTGTGTGTGTATGTGTGGTGTAGGTGTGTGTGTGTGGTGTGTGTGTGTGTGTGTGTGTGTGTGAGGGAGAAGAGATTAATTGTGTCAGTATTATACACACATACATATACACACACACACACACACACACACACATACAGATAAAATGAATAACTAAATATATAAAAACTACATCTTCCCTTGAATAAACTTGATGTAGAAGTGATGAACTAAATAAAATGCAAAATATATTCATGATTTCAAAAGCAAAATAAATAATAATAATAATAGATTTGGAGACATAAATAATTCTTTTAAACTATATCATAACACACACACATACACACACACACACACACACACACACACACACACACACACACACACACGACACACACACCTGAATCTCAAACACATCACCAGTTGGAGGCCGGATCTTAACGGTAAATCCATATTCTTGTATTCCTAATAAGTCATCTTTATCTCCTTCTTCCTCTTCCTTCTCCTCCTCCTCCTCTTCCTTCTCCTTCTTGCCTTTAATATTTCCATTACATTTGCTAGATTTTTCCTGCGTCTCACTCTCGGCTTTTTCTTGTTCGTGAGAAATTCCGTTCACGACACCTACGGGGGGAGAGAGAGAGAGAGAGAGAGAGAGAGAGAGAGAGAGAGAGAGAGAGAGAGAGAAGGATAGAGTTTGGTTATTATTATTATTATTATTATTATTAGGTGGCTTCCTCGTACAAAATGTTAACCTAACCTAACCTCATAGTGCTCGGCTATAGATACGGCAGGTGCCTAACTTTGGGGTCAAAAGCTTATACAACCGAACCGAACCTAACCGAACCAAACTGAACCTAACCTAACCTAATCAACCTAACCTAACTTGAAAGATGCTTTACCAGATCAATAATAATAAGACACATGCCGTACCAATAGCGAATGACTGCCGTATCTCTAAGCACTTCATGTAGATAATATTAATGAATACAACCACACACAAAAAATATATTATAGTTTAGGTTAAGAATTACATTTACGGATATTGTATTTTTTTTATGAATTATTAGTAACAATTATTTACCCAAATCAACATTAATTTACCTTTCCCATGCCCCCAAAATGTATATAATTACCCCAATTAACCTTGCCGTACCCACAAAATTATATAATTACCCCAAACTAACCTTAATTAATCATCCAGTGAGACAATTTTGATATAATTACCCCAATTAACCTTTTCGTGACCTCAAGAAGTATATTTGTATTCATCAAGTCACCTGACCTTCCCTACCTGAACCCATCATCACCTAATTAATAAAAAAAACATTATAATTACCCAAACCAACATTAATCAACCCTAACACAAGACCCTAGAGCAGTAATTATAAGTTAATAGTAATAGTTCATTAGTTACGTATCCTTATAACTCCCTGGAAGAGGCCCTAGGGGGGGGGGAGGGGTCCTAATTATTTTGGGGGGGATGCGTGAGGTGATAATTAATACTCTATAACAATATTTCTAGTCCTGATTTTTTCTATAATTTGTCTAGTGTATACTCAAACTTTACCACACAGTCAACACTCACTACTCAATAATAACAGTCTTAACTAGTTCAATAATGCCTAAAAATAGTGTAATCTATGTATAAATAATGTAATATAGTTATGGAACACGATAGGGAAACCAAAACGTCCTTAGATACAGTTAGTTAATAGTTACGTATATAACAGTTTCACATCCTTATAAAACAAACCCTAACTTATACTCCATTAGACAAATATCTTACCTTACACATAAATTTGCAAAAGAGAAACATAATTAAGAAGTTATTACCTGTTTCTAAGCAAATTAATAGTAATAGTTAACAGTTACGTATCACAGCTACGCATCTTGAATAGAAACAAAACCTAACTTATACTCCATTAGACAAATATCTTACCTAACACATAACTTAGCCGATAAAACTTAATTAAAGCCATAATCACCTGTTTCTATGCACTGTATATAACCATTTAACCTTGAGCCCAGCTGGGAGGTATTATTCACCGGCTTTTTCGTCTGCTAGAAACTCCCAGACGAGAATAACAGACTAAATAACTGATAATATTACGTTATAACTGAACCCATTTAAGTCACTTACCTTTGCATTCGTTGCTTGGACAGTCTGTAGTTATAATTCTCTTGTTTTTCCCTTCTTTCTCTTTATCTGTTTCCTTGTTGGGTTCATTTTCCATCTCCTTGCCTTGTGCCATCGTCTGCTGCTATTCTTCTTCTCACGTGGAGGGAGGAGGAGGAGGAGGAAGAAGAGGAGGAGGGTAAATGCGATCCCGTTAGAATTTAGTTGGCGGTAAATTCATGTTGTGGTTTTATTTATATAAGAACATAAGAATATAAGGAAGCTACAAAAGGCCTGGGGATGTACACTAGGTAGTTACTGTTAATCCTATCCCCCCCCTTATTACCTACACCCACCTCTCTAGGTAGTGTTCTATGGTAATATATTGTAATTTATTTGTTGAAATGATTAATATAGATTTAGTATTAAAATTTTGTGTGTAAATATACCGTGTTTTGGTTTATAAACAGAAAACATTTACTAGTTTGGCGCCAAAATCATTAAGTTGTTTATTGATATAGTTTTTATTGGTTAATGTGTAGTGTTCTATGGTAATATATTGTAATCTATTTGTTGAAATGATTAATATAGATTTAGTATTAACATTTTGAGTGTAAATATACCGTGTTTTGGTTTATAAACAGAAAACATTTACTAGTTTGCTAGTTTGGCGCCAAAATCATTAAGTTGTTATTGATATAGTTTTTATTGGTTAATGTGTAGTGTTCTATGGTAATATAGTGTAATTTATTTGTTGAAATGATTAATATAGATTTAGTATTAACATTTTGAGGGAGAGGGAGGGAGAGGAGGAGGAGGAGGAGGAGGGAAGGTAGGAAGTAGCGCGGTGTAACTGTGAGGTGCTCCTGACCACAAACCACAGCGGCAAAACTGAAATATATCTCTTCCTGCAAGGATTACTGAGATCAGCTTAATCTACAAATTTTGAGACACTGACTACTTATATTTGGGTAAGATATAATGCTTTTATATTGCTAACGCCATAACAGTTAGTCTTTTGAAGTATAGGTAACCAAAGCAGACCTGACTGAACCTTAAACCTGGTGATAATATTTTTTTCGTTTTAAACCTTCCCTGTTCCTCTACGTGTCATTTTGAGGGATGGAGGAGCAGTAACACATTATTCCTCATCATTAATAGTGGTTGGATATAAAGAAAACATTACCTATTAAGCGTAAATAACATGAACAGGTCTCAACAGGTACCCTTAGGTGGCGGCCGTGTGTTGGCTGGGGGGTCACGTATATATTAAACCAAAATTGGGATTTTTGTTATACACAGGAAAGCAATTATATATACTTCAAAAAATCGTCTGAAACACTTAATTGTTACCTACATAAACATTTGTTATATTTGATTCGTATTTATTTCATGAAAAATGTTTATTTCTAAGGTCAATCATAAGATCGATAAATAGAATAAAGCAATAATAATGAAATTAAACCAATATAAAACAAAGAATAGAACATATAAAAATTATTCAAACCAAAAGTAAAGCCTAAATAAGCCATAACACAAAGAAAAACGAAAAATACCACGGAAAAATGAGAAAAAAAACACGATAATTATTTGTTTACATCCAAGAGTGTTAATTATAGCGTGTTAGGTACAGTTTAAGAAGTGTTTGGACATGACGACCTACAAGGATATAGATGAAGGCGAGTGTGTCGTGTTGTGAGTGTGTTATGGTGGGCTGAAGGGATAGGATAAGTGCACATCCCTAGACACACACACACACACACACACACACACTCAGCTGACGCCAGGCAATGTAATCTGATTGTGTTTCCGATGAATAATTATAATACTTAGGGCACCAGTTGTGTTGTATATAGAAAACAAAAGCCAGCGTTTGTCCTGCACGTACCCTTAGCATCGATAGGCCTTCTACTACATTATCCGTGAGACTGTGACCAGAGCAGTAGTTAAGTAGTAATAGTAGTAGTAGTAGTAATAGTAGTAGTAGTAGTAGTAGTAGTAGTAGTAGTAGTAGTAGTAGTAGTAGTAGGGCGTCTATATCTGCATGCTCCGTTAACCATTATATAGCCATTAACCATTAGTTATTCCTCTATTTCCTTGTGTGAGAAACAAATATCATTATTGTTGTTAATTGTGACTTTCAAACTGAACACAACGTTAATTAATGGTTGTTCAAAGGTTGTTTTAGGAGTTATTGATGATATATGATGCGTCGAATGAAAGAATTAGTCGTTATTATGAAAATTATTGATAAATTTTCACTTTCTTATCCAACATCAAAACTAATTCATATTACATAAAAACACACCAGCAAAATATGGAGAATCAGAAAACAATAAATAAATACAAAAAAAACATATATTTACACCAGAAAAAAGCTTTTGAAGGCAGGACATTTTTTTTTGGCGCGAAATAAGCCCATTGAATACAAAGTTAATAATATAATACATTTTAACGCTGTTGTGTATTGATTTAAAGCTTAATAATGCATTGTGCACACAGGAAGAAGCATATAGAGTTAAAAACAAGAGGCTGCAGGTGTGTGTGTGTGTGACAGTAAACAGCTGACTCAAAGGAGGAAATAATACAATATATACTAAAAAAAACCTGATATTCGTGTTAATATAATGCTTGGAGGGAAGGAAAGGTTGCGTAATCATAACATAGAGACCTTGTGAGCTTGTGTATGTATGTATGTATGTATGTAGGTGTGTGTGAATGTTTGCGTGTGTGTGTGTGTGTGAGAGCGAGAGAGAGAGAGGTGTGTGTGTGTGTTGTGTGGGTCCAATCGTCAGTCTTTGTGAAGCTGTGAAGGGGGAGTGTCACGCGCCCCGCTCGTCCCGTACCTTCTCTCTCCACCCTAATTAGCCATTGCTGAGTGGATGAGTGGAGTGTGTGAGTGTGTGTTGGTTAGCAGGCAGCACATGTGGAGCAGAGGATCAGCGGCATCATCAGCAGGGTGTGTTAGCAGAGCAGAAGAGAGTGTGTTGATTTTGAGGTGCGTTTCAAAGCTATTTATATTATTATTTATTTATTAACTCTCTAACTAACCAACACACACGTGACCTGACCTCTGTGTAGCTAAGTCAGGTCACGGCAAGGTCACGGAGGGCAGGACACACACTCACACACACACACACACATACACACAAAGAATGTATACGTACAGACGAATATTTACACACACACACACACACAGAGACAATAGGTCATGTATGTATGTACGTACGTAGCCAAATATTTACGCACACAGGACATTTACATACACAGGCCAGGCAGAACATATACATACACACACCAGTTAGTCACGTACACATGAAGGAATATGAAGTCATTGTTATGTGCACTTGTGTACGTTTTTCTAGGGTGTACACAACATAGCTCATGTACGTAGCCAATATTTACGTACACAGGTATAGCCAAGAGGGATAAGGTTCATACTGTACGTACACGGCTAGAACCCACACACACACACACACACACACACACACACACACACACAGATACATACATACATACATACATACACACACAAGGTAGTCACGTACACATATATTAAATCATTACTATGTGAACTTGTGTACGTATATTTAAGTGTACACAAACCACGACTTAAGATGACAGATTACACACACACACACACACACACACACACACACACAGGGAA
>JAPQNM010000035.1:1189901-1199901 GCA_029783475.1 Metacarcinus magister
ATTATCATTCCAAGCCTTAATTACCTTTGTGGCCCTTAATTACCTTTACAAAACCCTTAATTTCCCTTACTATTATCATTCCAAGCCTTAATTACCTTTGTGGCCCTTAATTACCCTTAATGACCCTTAATTACCCTTACTATTATCATTCCAAGCCTTAATTACCCTTGTGACCCTTAATTACCCTTACAAAACCCTTAATTACCCTTACTATTATCATTCCAAGCCTTAATTACCCTTATAACTTCTTAATTACCCTTACAAAACCCTTAATTACCTTTACTATTATCATTCCAAGCCTTAATTACCCTTATAACTTCTTAATTACCCTTACAAAACCCTTAATTTCCTTTACTATTATCATTCCAAGCCTTAATTACCCTTATAACTTCTTAATTACCTTTACAAAACCCTTAATTACCCTTACTATTATCATTCCAAGCCTTAATTACCCTTGTGACCCTTATTTGACCCTTAATTGACCCCTAATTACCCCTAATGACCCCTAATTACCCCTCATTACAGCTGCAGTGGGATGAACGCCATCGAGACAGCATCCTTGAGTGGCTCTGAACCCGGGGAGTCCTTCAGGGAACACATCCTACACCACTCGGCATCCTTCCCTCGTGTCCCATCCTACTGCAAGACTGGTGGGTGTGTGTGTGTGTGTGTGTGTGTGTGTGTGTGTGTGTGTGTAATGATAAAGAATAAAGGTAAACTGTTGGCTGTGTGTGTGTGTGTGTGTGTGTGTGTGTGTGTGTGTGTGTGTATTATTATTATTATGAAAATATGTAGTTAATTTGTATTATATTAACCTGAAAAAACTGATAGTTATATATGTGTGCGTACGTGTGTGTGTGTGCGTCTGTGTGTGTGTCGAGTACGTGTGTGTGTGTCTGTGTGTGACCTAACTCTACACACTGTACTATAATTACTATAACACTAATACATACATACAGACAGACAGACCTAACCTAACACACTATACTATAATTACTACAACACTAAGACATACAGACAGACAGACACCTAACCTAACCTAACCTAACACCTGTCTCCCCCCCCCCTACAGGTGTGCTCTCCGCCTCGTCCTCTACAGCGTCCATGCCAATGTGTCGCATCTGTCACCATCCTCAAGGTGACGGGCTGGACACTCTTATATCCCCTTGCAGGTGTGCCGGGACCATGCAGTTTATACACCAGGGCTGCCTCAATGTAAGCGTGTGTGTGCGTACGGTGTGTGTGTACGTGTGGGGAGGGAGGGTGTGTACGTACGTGTGTGGGTGTTGGGTGGGTAGGGAGGTAGGGGGAGAGAGGAGAGGTAAGGTAAGGTAAGGTTAGGGAGAGAAAAAATGTGTAATCAGGCTTTAAAATGAACCTACACTGCATATTATTTACAATTATTCAGTTTATTGATGAAAAAAACATTAAATAAAGGATGGATAGGGAGTCCTACGCCTTGTAAGGATCAGTTGTGTGTCCTGCGAGGATGTTGAAAGCCTTTGAGCACCTCCTGAAGGCATGAAGAACCCTCCTGAAGGCTGAACACCCTCCTGAAGGCTGTAAATTCATAGCTAGTAACTTCAGAACTATTGCAAAACCTGGGCTGAGTATGAGCTGCAATGTGTACAAGTAAAGGTTAAATTACACCAAAACAGTATAGTAAATCAGCCCTTATTACCCTTACAGCCTCAGTTCTTAATTACCCTTGCTAATTGAACATCTTTTTATAATGATGATGATGCGCAAGACCCTAATTACCCTCTGCTGTGGTGTTAGGAAAATTATATTAGCCGAGATCATTACGTCGCTTATACTATTAACGTTTCTGATTTTTCTCTCGTGCAAGGAAGTGATCTATAGGTATTAGTGGTGGGGTTTAGGGGGGGGTTACTGGGGGTTAAGGGAGGTAATTAGTGAGGGGGTTTAAGGGGGGGGGAGAGACTGGGGTTAAGCCTTTAGTGTTTCCCCAAAAGCCTCGGATATTTGAAGTTTGATCTAAGAAAATATTGAAGGATTGTGTGATTTTTTATGTAAATGTTAATAATGTGTGTACGTGTGTGTGTGTGTGTGTACTGTTGTGTGTGTGTATGTACTGATGTGTGTGTGTGTACGTACTGGTGTGTGTGTGTGTACTAATGTGTTATAGAAATGGTTAGAGGTGAAAAAGGTGTAAAAAGTCATCTGTACGTATATGTGTGCGTGTGTGGGTGTGTGTACTGATGTGTGTGTGTACTGATGTGTGTGTGTGTGTACTAATGTGTTTCCTGATGTGTTACAGAAATGGTTGGAGGTGAAGAGGTGTAAAAAGTCACCTGTGTGTGAACTTTGTAATTATCAGTTCCATAGACACAAAAAATTTAGGGTAAGTCAGTAAGTTTTTTGGTGTGAAAATAATTATATACTTGGATTATATTTCTATTTATTTATTTATTTATTTATTTATTGGGATGAAAATTAATTATATACTTGGATTATATTTCTATTTATTTATTTATTTATTTATTTATTGGGATGAAAATTAATTATATACTTGGATTATATTTCTATTTATTTATTTATTTATTTATTTATTTATTTATTTATTGGGATGAAAATTAATTATATACTTTGATTATATTTCTATTTATTTATTTATTTATTTATTTATTGGGATGAAAATTAATTATATACTTTGATTATATTTCAATTTATTTATTTATTGTTGGAAAAGTTATACATTATTTATATTATAGCAGTGAATACATATATATATCTTCACTTTCATTTTTTTTAATAGAGTAATAACAGAGAAATATATTACTAATTTAATAAACATACATTACCTTAAGACTGTCTCACACACATACACACCCTACTTTCTCTCTCTCTCTCTCTCTCTCTCTCTCTCTCTCTCTCTCTCTCTCTCTCTCTCTCTCTCTCTCTCTCTCTCTCTCTCTCTCACCCTACTTACCACACAAATATTTTCCTCTCATTCCAGCTGCACCAATTACATATATTTCTCCCCCCCCCCTTCCAGCTGCACCACTGGCAGCTTCCCTCGTGTACGCGCGCAGACAAGGTGTTGCACTCCATCTTCCTAGTGTGCTTGGTGGTGATGGCGGCGTGTGCAACAATCACCATTATATGCTTTAAACAGGTGAACCATACTGCACCATCACCTCCTACTACTACTACTACTACTACTACTACTGATACTACTACTACTACTTATCCTACTGTATGTGTGTGTGTACATTGATATCTGGCTCTATATATGTATGTCTGTGTGTATGGGTGAGTGTATGTATGTATGTGTGTGTGTGTGTGTTTCTGTTAATCCTATCTGGCTGTATGTATGTATGTGTGTGTATCAGATTTTTATAGTGACGCCTCGAGTGGTTAAGTTCTCTCTTGAATATGTTGAGTACGTGTGAGGCTTATTGCTGCTACAACCTCAGATGCATATTAACGTTGTGAGTCCCATCTGAGGGCAGTATGGCAGCAATTTGGGTAGTGTTTGGCCACTCAGCGGTGATACCAAATATTGAAAAGTGGTCTAAGGATATCGGGGATTCGAACCCGGAACCCTAGGCTGACGCTGACCACTGCACCACCGCCTGGTAGTGTGTGTACATTGATATCTGCCTGTTTATATATGTGTGTGTGTGTGTGTATGTTAATCCTATCTGCCTGTGTATATGTATGTGTGTGTGTGTGTGTACATTAATCTTATCTGCCTGTATATATGTATGTGTGTGTGTACATTAATCCTATCTGCCTGTGTATATGTATATGTATGTGTGTGTGTGTGTACATTAATCTTATCTGCCTTTATATATGTATATGTATGTGTGTGTGTGTGTATATATGCTATAATTATTATCGTTTAATCACACATGTCAGAGTAAGTTGAACGTGTGTATTCAAAGATGTAATTTAAGTACAAAGAATTACATTAACACACACACACACACACACACACACAAAAATGCACACACTACCCACATACACCCATAACCAAACAAACACACACACACATACGCACACACTACCCACGTACACCCATAACCAAACAAACCCACACACACACAAACACACATTAACCATCTATCCTCCCTTTAGGACCGCGTTCCGCCCAAAAAGGACGACGCGGAACTCACCAAATCTGAGGTCGTTACGTTGACCTGTGGCGTGATGTTCTTCGTGGCGTTCTTCCTAGCCATGTACGTGGAGGTGAAGGCGCGGAACACACTGTACCGTCTGTTCACCCGTTTTCTATACCTCAATCAAACCTGGCACATAGCAGAGTACGACAAGCGGAGAGACGTACAGGTGATGGCAAACGCACACAACCACCACCACCACCACCACCACCATGACCCTGTTTGAGTGTACGTCTGTGTGTGTTAGTGTGTGTGTGTGTGTGATGCAAATGTCGCTCCTGTTTGTGTGTATGTGTGTGTGTGTGTGAGTGTGTGTGTACGTGTGTATGTGTGTGTAATGCAAATGCAGTCACTACTACCGTTATCATGTATGTGAGTGTGTGTTTTGAGTGTGTGTATGTATGTGTGTGTGTGTTTGAGTGTGTGTGTGTCGTGTGTGTGTGTGTACGTGTGTGTGTTGGAGACAGTCATCATTATTATCATTGAAATTAATGATAGAATTCTTTTGCTTGAATATATATAATTAAACTCATCATCATCATTATCATCATTATCATTGTTTTGTTGTCATTAATGATGGTGTAATTAATGATTCTTGTGTTGCTTGAATATATATAATTAGAATGCATTTATCATCATCATCATCATCATCATCATCATTATCATCATTATTATTAATTTCTAAGGGATAGGAATTATTTTTATTATTATTATTATTATTATTATTATTTTGCAAAACTTTAGAAATAGATTTGAAAAAAATATAAAAAAATAATAATAATGATAAAAAAGTAAGATTTAGAAATAGAATAAAAAAAAATTTATTAAGATGATTTAGAAATAAAATAAAATAAAAAAAATAATGATAATGATAAATAATAATAATAATAATAATTAATTATGAAAATATTTACGTCCAGTCAGTCACAAGTAGAGAGAGAGAGAGAGAGAGAGAGAGAGAGAGAGAGAGAGACTCGCTATGTTAAGAAATTAAATGACAAATATACGACTAATTCTCTCTCTCTCTCTCTCTCTCTAATTACTTAATAGAAAGAAAAAAAAAAAAATTGTCCAGTTTATAAATTTTTGAAGCAATTTTTTTGAGTGTGTGTATGTATGTGTGTGTGTGTGTATGTATGTATGTATGTATGTATGTATGTATGTTTGTTTGTTTGTTTGTTACTTTACTATAACATAAGTGTACTTAAGATTTAGTGAAAGTCAATTAAGTGTGATAGTAAGTCATTAATTAGGGTTAACGATTCTATTAATTATCATTATTATTATTATTATTATTATTATTATTATTATTATTATTATTTGTGTATATAAGAATGTATATATATTAATTTTTTTTTCTTTTTTCATGTACATATTTAAATTTTGGTTAAGCTTAAAATAACAACTACACACACATACCTTTAGGAATAACCTTAACCCTAAAGGAACCTGATAATGACCCCGTCTCTTTAGCTTAATAGAATGCCAGATGCCGTGCCATTAAATAATTATTCACAATATTATTCATTTAAACTAATAATTAACTAACTTTAATAATCACTAAAAGATAGATTAACAGAACTTTCACTCTCTTTCTCTTTCTCTTTCTCTCTCTTTAATAATAATAATAATAATAATAATAAAAAAAATAGAGCTTTATAAACATATATTCCTTTGTATTTTTTTAATATTACTTAAAAATAATAATAATAATAATAATAATAATAATAATAATAATAATAATAATAATAATCGCTGTAAATATAGAACAACACATTTATATAAAGAGAGAAGAAGAAAAAAAAACGGGATTAATTAATAGTTTAAATAAATAATAAATAATAAATAATAATAATAATAATAATAATAATAATAATAATAATAATAATAATGATAGGTAGGTCTAATAATAATAATCATCTTTTCTCCGCGTCATAGCAAACACACACTTATATTCTACGTCAATAAGGTACAAAACCGTGTAGCCGCTGACCTGACCTTACCTTGCCCCCCTCACACCCCCTTCACCATGACCTCTGACCTCTGCCTGTGTGTATGTGTGTGTGTGTATGTGTTGATCTCTCGTGTATGTGTGTATTTGATCTCTCGTGTATGTGTGTGTGTGTGTATTTGATCTCTCGTGTATGTGTGTTTGTGATCTGTCGTATGTGTGTGTGTGTGTGTGTAATCTGTCGTGTGTGTGTGTGTATGTGTAGACCTCTCGTGTATGTGTATGTGTGTGTGTGTTGATCTCTCGTGTCTGTGAACTGCTGTGTGAATTTTTAGCGAGAGAGAGAGAGAGAGAGAGAGAGAGAGAGAGAGAGAGAGAGAGAGAGAGAGAGAGAGAGAGAGAATAGGGTGTCAGAGTACAAATTGGAATAATACATAATAATAATAATAATAATAATCACCTTTTTTTTCATGTAAACTATGCCGACAAAAATACACACACACACACACACACACACAAAAATACTTAAAACAAAATGTAAATAAATAAATAGATAAATAAATAAAATAAATAAATAAATAAATATAACTTGGAAGGTGTAATTAATAAGTTTTTATAATAATAGTAATAATAATAATGCCTCTTTAAGACCATTTATTCATTAATTATAATATTATTGTGTATTATGTAATGCAAATATCATGACAGAGAGAGAGAGAGAGAGAGAGAGAGGAAGAAAGAGAGAGAGAAAGCCTGTTTGAGTGTACGTGTATATGTGTGTGTGTACGTATGTGTGTGTGTGTGCGTTGACTTGATACAAAACTATACTATATCCATTTTTTGTATGTGGGCGAGGCTAGATTCCTTGCACTGTTTATTAAAATGCATATAAAAAAATAAATAAATAAACAGGTTTAAAAAAATATGTTTTGTATCATTGATGAAATCCCATAAATTTCTACTCCTTCATTATTATTATTATTATTATTATTTTGTCCGGAGATAATAATAAATAAATGAACAGTAATAATAATAATAATAATTAAGATTCAAATTTTCCACAAAGCAGATTACCAAAAGTTCAAACATTTTCTTCCTACACTGATAAACTAGAGAGCAGAGTCACCAACAATGTTTCCTAATGACACGAAAATCTATGCAACACAACATCAGATTATGCAGAAGGAAGGAGTAAGTCTGAGACACATAGCTACTCCAATTCAATACAACCCAATGTGAAGTCAAGTCAATGCAGGCAGGAAGGAACCAACAACACAGCAGGAATGAGAGACAACTGACGGTGGTAGATAATGAGAAAGATCTTGTGGTACTGTTAGGCAAGAACTTCAAATTTGATAAACACATTGATCAAATTATATCAAAGAACTTTCCATCACTGGGTCAAGGAAGGTTTCAGTAAGGTCTACAGAACTTATAGACACCCACACCAAATTGAAAAAGTAATTATACATATTATTATTATATTATTTTTCGAGTTATGTTATGTAAAAGGAAAATGAAATAAAGGTTTCAAGAAAATTTATGGGTTAGCATTTTTTTAAGGAAGGAAGGAAGGAAGGAAGGAAGGAAGGAAGGAAGGAAGGAAGGAAGGAAGGAAGGAAGGAAGGAAGAAGGAAGGATGGAAGGATGGTCACAAATTATAAATATTCATATATATCTTTATTATTGTCATTTAAACGCACATGGAAATATACATACGTGTACGTCAATGGCAGAACTCTATAAGGTCACTTAGATTACACACACACACACGCATACACACACACACACACACACACATGTAAGCATAACATAATTAGCCATGAAAAAGTACACATGACATAATATATAAAACTAATATATTTTTTTTATATATTTTTTTTTGGGGTTTATATGAAAAAAAGAAAAAGAAAAAACTAAACATTTACCATTAAACAAAAATATATTAATAAATTTGAGCGAAAAGCAAAGAAAAGATAATAATTGTCAAATATATTCAAGTTTAATGAAAGAAAGGAAATAACTCGCTCTCTCTCTCTCTCTCTCTCTCTCTCTCTCTCTCTCCCCCTCTCTCTCCCCCTCTTTAACGGCCTCAAAACAGGCTCCGGCAGAGAGGACAGGTGGAATTATTGCTGCTGTTAAACCATTTGTACTGAGGAAAAAAATAAAGAATATATTACTATTATTATTATTATTATTATGACTATTATGACTACTACTACTACTACAATTACTATCATCATTATTACTATTATTATCATTATTAGCCATAGGAATGAAAATATTACAACTACAACTACTACTACTACTACTACTACTACTACAACCGCTACAACAACCGCTACAACACTTACCAGACAAGCTGAATGGAACTTTTTCTTACAAGTTCGACACAAAAGTTTGGGCAGCTGGTGATTGGTTCCGTGAATAACGTAGTAACAGATATAACATTCCTCAAGACCTTTAAACTTCTGGTCAACATTCTGCTTCCAAAATATGAGGGAGCGGAGCAAGGCTGTGTTACGATGAGACAGCATTGTAGTCAGCTGTGAGGGAGAGAGAGAGAGAGGGGGTGTGTGATTAGTACAAAGGAAGAACAGACATCAGTAATAACCCTAACCTAAGCTAAGACAAAGCTATGAGAGAGAGAGAGATGATAGTAATGATAAAAGAAGGGAGGACTAGAGATAATGAAGAAGGAAGGAAGGGAAGAGAAGGAGAGGAGAGAGTGAGGAAGGGAGAGAATGAGAGGAGAGAGGGAGGGAATAATGGAGAGAGAAGGGAGGGAGAGAATGAGGAAGAGAAGGGAAGCAAGGAAGGAGGGAATGAGAAAGGGAAGGAAGGAAGGAAGCAAGGAAGGAGAGAAAGAGAAAGGAAGGAAGGAAGGAAGGAAGGAAGGGAGAGAAAATAAAAAACACAAAACACAGAGAAATAAATATAAAATGACAATAAGAAAGAAAGAATTAGAAAATAAAAATATATATAAATTATAAAACAAATATTTCACACCTCCTCCTCCTCCTACTACTACTACTACTACTACTACTACTACTACTACTACTACTACTACTACTATAACTACAACTGCTACTCACCCCTAACAGCCAATTCCTCCACTGGGCGAGAGGAACCCCAATCCGTTTATAATCTTCAATAGTAACAGTTCCCAGCGGATGATTGGCCGCTAGACGCAACACCAACTCCATCCGCGCCTCATCCACTGTGTACACGGCTGACACCTCCCTGGCACCCGGCCGGCAGCGCACCTGGCGGATGACGGATGATAGAAACGGATGATTGAGGTAAAATTGCAGAAAATCAAAATCAAATAAATAATAATAATAAATAAATAAACCGCCACTAACCGCCATGTCATCCAGTTTGCCGACGGATGCATTAATGGCCGCCATCTCCTGCTGGATGAGTATGGGTGAGAGGAAGGTGGTGGTGAAGACATCCACACACACCATTGAGGTTCGGTCCAGCGCCGCGTACCAGTGCCGGACCAAGGCTGGCAGCACATCCACGGCACTCTGGTACACCCGGCAGGACAGGTGTGCCGTCACCCAAGCGGATGACATGCCTGGGGGGGAGGAGGGAGGGGAGAGAGAGAGGGGAGAGAGAGAGAGGGGGAGGGAGAGAGAGAGAGAGATATTTCAATAAGTTTATATATATACAAATAATGAAATATATAAGAAAGAAAGATAGATAGATTGATAGACAGAGACAGAGAGAGAGAGAGAGAGAGAGAGAGAGAGAGAGAGAGAGAGAGAGAGAGAGAGAGAGAGAGAGACCCTTTCACCCCCCCCCAATATACACTTACCTGTGGGCGTGATAATTAAAGGTGTGGTGAAGAGAGTGGGCGTGGTCTTGTCATCACCACCACCACCACCACTGCCTTCCA
>JAPQNM010000035.1:1202401-1207401 GCA_029783475.1 Metacarcinus magister
AACACACACACACACACACACACATATATATACATACACACACATCCCCCCGTAAAACGTACACACACAAATATACTTACACAGCAAACAGGAACACACACCATCCTTCCAATCGAATAAAACGCACACACACACACTTACACACAGACACACATCCTCCCAAAACAAAAACATACGTACACACACACACACACACACGCGTACACACACAGATATACTTACACAGCAAACAGGAACACACCGTCCGCTCTTTCTCTCCAGTTGAACAGCACGGAGAAAATTGATCCTATAGTTTCTGGGAGGCCGGGTGTGGTGGAGGGAAGGAGGGAGAGAGTGGAGGAAAGGGTGGAGAGAAAAGGTGGGGCGGAGAAAGGTTCCTCCATTAGGCTGGAGAGACAACCTGATTCTTCCTCCATGATTTCTATAAGGTTTTGGAGTGGTAGGAGAGGTAAAAGTGCCTGAGGGAGAGAAATATATAAATAAATAAATAAATAAATGAATGAATAAATATATAAATAAATAAATAAATGAATATATAAATAAATAAATAAATAAATGAATGAATATATAAATAAATAAATAAATAAATGAATATATAAATAAATAAATAAATAAATAAATGAATGAATATAAATAAATAAATAAATAAATGAATAAATATATAAATAAATAAATAAATAAATAATATAAATAAATAAATAAATAATCAATAAAAATGATGGTTATTGTTATTATTATTATTATTATTTCATGTTATAGAGCTATATTAAATCTCTCTCTCTCTCTCTCTCTCTCTCTATGACCTGCTTGGTGGCTGTGTATCCGAGGTCATCTTGGTCAAGGTCACGCAGCAGCCTTACAGCGTTGACCTCACTAGGGGTCAGCCATTGGGTCAACACATGGTTTAAGGTCACAATCCACGCCGTGCTCCCTTCCCGGCACCTAGAGGGAAAATAAGGAAATTATATATATGAGGGTGTGTGTGTGTGTGTGTGTGTGTGTGTGTGTGTGTGTGTGTGTGTGTGTGTGTGTGTGTGTGTAGGGATATACCGGTAGTTTCGTCTATACCGCATATCCCTAGTGCTATATTCAGCCTTTCAGCCCTCTCCCTCTCTCTCTCTCTCTCTCTCTCTCTCTCTCTCACCTATCTTTGATCTGCTTGGCAATGAGTCGTTTGTTTCCCAAGTTGAGACGAGTCAATAGTTTGCGCGAGTCAGTGATGAGCCGCTGGACACCTGTCTGTATGTCCGGGCTGACTGGTGACTGTTGGGGAGGAGGAGGAGGAGGAGGAGGAGGAGGAGGAGGAGGAGGAGGAGGAGGAGGAGGAGGAGGAGGAGGAAGAGATAGAAAAACAAGATTAAAAAACAATAATATATACGCATACCAATAAAAAATATATAAAACAAATACAATATACTTATAAAAAAAAAAGAGAAACGCACACACACACACGTACACATATACGCACACACACACACACACACACACGTACACACACACACACATTATTAATTACTACTATAATCAATCTAATCTAACTTTATTTAATGTGTAAAAAAGACAAATAAATAAACTTAACTTTTACTTACACACACACACGTACACACACACACACACACACACACATACGTACACACTCACCCGACATCCGAGAGCCAGCTGATGACCTAACATGACCTTGGATGAGCAGGCAGAGTGCAGTACATCCACAAACAGATGGGTGTACTTCCCTAAGGACACGGCCCCCTCCTCCCCCCCCTCACGCCCCCCAGACAACCCCAGAAGCAGCCGGCAGGTGAAGGCGGATGACAGGGCGTGGGTGTGGTCCCAGCGGGTGCAGTCTGCCATCCGCCGGGTGAAGGGGAACTCTCGGATGACAGTGGCGCCTTTCAAGATGGATGGTGCCACATACAAGGCACTCACCCGCCCCCCCATCACCCCCCACTCCCCCTCCCTCACCATGACCTCCTCCAAGAGTGTCTGTACGTATGTCGCGTCAAGGGGTAAGGTCACATCTTGACCTGGTAACACTGCATCAGGTTTTTTCTCCCTTACTAACACTGCCTTGGCACTATCATCATCATCATCGGCTTGACCTAGGGCGATGAGGTCAAGGGTGAGGTCAGCTAGGTAGGAGGTCAGGTCATAGGTCACCCCCGCCCCCTCCCCCCCCGTCACCCTCCCCCGGATACCCCTTAGAACCTCAGCCAAAGGATTGTCAATATTCTCTGAGATTTCTGCAACATTTTCCGTATTTTTGCTAATAATTTCAACCTTTTCCTTGGCACTGTCCTTAGCTTGGCACTGTTTGGCACTGATGGCACCTGAGACAGCTCGTAGGAAGGTGGCTCTCAGTACTTGTAAGGTGGCACTCCCTTGGCACTCACACAGGGCCGAGAAAAGGGAGTTTATCAAGGTTTTGGCTCCAACTGTACTCCAGGTCGGGTGGCCGGGAACCTGGGAGAAGAATTATCATTATTATTATTATTATTATTATTATTATTATTATTATTATTATTATTATTTTTACTACTACTGCTACTACTACTACTACTACTGCTACTACTACTACTATACTGCAACTACTACTACTACTACTACTACTACTACTACTGCTACTACTACTACTACTACTACTTACAATGTTCGTCAAATCAGCCGCTAACTCTGCCATCTCCGCTGATCCTAACTTCCATTCACTGCCACTGTTGTCGCCGCTGCCGCTGCTGCCGCTGCTGCAATGTTTGTTCAGCCCTCGTCCGATGCAATCCAAGATGGCCGACACTGTGTTCAGGCCTAAGACTGGGACCTATGGGGGTGGTGGTGGTGGTGGTATTATTATTATTATTATTATTATTATTATTATAATTATTATTATTTCAATTATTACGGTTTTATGTATCAATCCGTCTCTCTCTCTCTCTCTCTCTCTCTCTCTCTCTCTCTCTCTCTCTCTCTCCACTGACCTTTCTTTCCTCCACAATCCAGCACAAACATCACCAAATTCTTGACCTCCTCTCTGTGCTCTCGGGTCAAAGGTCGCGGCTCCTCATTGGTCACCTGGCAAAGCTCCTCGACCAATCGCAGCACTCGGTTCCCCAGGAGGTCAGACGACAGCCAATCAGAGGCCGGCTTGTCCTTAGGTCGGCGTGAGGTCATTCTTTTGACCAATTGTTGAAGGACTTGGAGGTCGAGGTCAGGCTAGGAGGAGGAGGAGGAGGAGGAGGAGGAGGAGGAGGAGGAGGAGGAGGAGGAGGAGGAGGAGGAGGAGGAGGAAAAAAAAATATATAGATTAATAGAAAGAAGAAAATAAATAAAATATAAATAAATAATAATAAAATATAGTAAAATAATATTAAAAAAAATTATATATATACAAAATATTATATAAACAATATTTTTCCCTCCCTTCCCCTACCCCCCCCTTTCTCTCCCTCCCTCCCTCCCTCCCTCACCCCTCGTTTCCCTCCCTTCCCCTTACCTTCAGTCCAAGTAGTATCTCCCTTCTCTCCCTTTCCTCCAGACATCCGTAGAGGGAGGTAAATATATCCACTGTAGATTGGAGGAAAGATGGAGAATCGGAGGAAACATTGGAGGAAAAACCAATTCTCTCCAATGTGGGAATAATATTTCTCTCCAATATTTCTTTTGCTGTAATTTCTTCCTCCTCCTCCTCCTCCTCCTCCTCCTTCTTCTTCTTCTTCTTCTCTTCCTCCTCCTCCTCCTCTTCCGTGCCTCCGAGGAAAGATTTATAAACGCCGGAATACGGGAACAACTTCACTAAGGCCGCAAGGAGAGTATAAACGCCTGAATCCGGTTGCTTCTTGTATAAGCGATGACATTTTGTAGCTAAGTTTGACATTGCGATTTTCATGGCATCTATAAACACCTCTTCTTCCTCCTCCTCCTCCTCCTCTTCCTCCTCTTCTTCTTCCTCCTCTTCCTTCGTTTGTTCAAAGCGCACATGTTTGTGTGTGCGTGTGTGTGCGTTTGGGTGTTTGAGCGCGTACAGGAAGGAAATTAAGCGAGATATTCCCTCCATTCTCTCCTTCTCTCCTCTTTCACTTCCCTCTTCTTTTTCTTCTCCTCCTCCTTCTTCTTCTTCTTCTTCTTTTTCTTCTTCTTCTTCTTCTCTTCCTTCCAATAAGATTTTTCTCTCACACATATGGAGGAATTTTTCCCAGAATATGGAGAGAAGAGAGGAGGAGGAGGAGGAGGGAGAGGAAGAGGAGGTATTACCCTCTGTCCTTCCTTCCTCCTCCTCCTTAACCTCACCTCCTCCTTCTCCTCCTCCTCCTCCTCCTTCACCTCCTCCTCCTCCTCCTGCTTGTCGTGTGGCTAGAAATCTTAGTAGTTTTGCTATGTTGAGGTGGAGCGGGGAGGAGGAGGAGGAGGAGGAGGAGGAGGAGGAGGAGGAGGAGGAGGAGGAGGAGGAGGAGGAGGAGGTCAAGGAAGCCTCCACCAAACCCACAACCTGAAAATAATAATAATAATAATGATAATGATAATAATACATTAAATAAATAATTATTAAAAAAGTATTATAGTAATGATAAAACTGAGTCTATATTCGTGTTTGTTTTGTTTTATAATGAATATAAAATAATTTTCATAAGATTTGAACATTTCAAAATTTTCACCAAATTTTCTTGGGTACACCCTTAGATTTTTTTTAAGAATCACGTTTTATTAAATAACTCCAAAAGTATTAAGTTTACGTAAATATTGTATAGAATATAAAAGAAAGAGCAGGAGACGACCGTTCTTTTCAGCTATTCGAAAATAAAAATGGAATGTAAACAATGGAAATAATATCATATATACGTTATTTAAAAAAAACATTACTTTTTCCATATTTTCTCCAAGACTATTGTATATATTATAAATCTGATTGCACCAACAGATAGCTCTGGTCGAGTTCTATAAGTTTGTATTGATGTAAAGTTATCGTACGACTAATAGTTTTGTAGTAAAATGACAAACAAGTATTCGACCTCAAT
>JAPQNM010000035.1:1209901-1219901 GCA_029783475.1 Metacarcinus magister
TACGTACACACTCACCCGCCTCTCCACATCGAGTGATAATTTAGCGTACAGTCTGGGCCAAAAAGGGAGTGCTGAGAGGGTGGCTTCCTGGCCCTCAGTCTGGCACAGTGCCTCAAACTCTTGTAGTGCCTGGGGGTGAGGGGGGGAAGGGGGGGAGAAGGGGAGGGAAAAGGGGGAAGGAAAGGGAGGGAAGAGGGGGAAGGAAGGGGAGGGAAGAAGGGAAAGAGTATTAATTATTTTTTTTTATTATTTTTTTGTAATTAATTTGTTTTCAATTGCTCAAAACAATATCTCTCTCCATATCTCTCTCTCTCTCTCTCTCTCTCTCACTTTAATTTTGGTGGTAGCATCCTTCTTGGTCATCTTCCTTAGTGACACCCTGAAGCTGGCCGCAACTGTACTCTCATCAGCTGCTGCCGGGACATAACCCAAGTCCTGCAGGCCGCTGAAACCTACTTGCAGGCCAGTCACCCCCCCGAGCAAGTCAGCAGAACGACCACTGCTGGATGGCTGTGGGGGGGGGGAGTAGGAGTAGTAGTAGTAGTAGTAGTAGTAGTAGTAGTAGTAGTAGTGGTGTAAATCATTGTATTTTGTCACTAGGTCATTGTTAGGTTATGTTAGTGATGCTGGTACCTTATATATAGTGTAAATCATTGTATTTCGTCTTCCCCCCCCACCCCACACCCCCAAAGAACCCCACACACCCACAGGTCCCCAGGCTTGTTGGGGGTGATGAGGATATCTTATTATATATACATTTGCGACGGAAATGAATGTCAAAATCATTCGTAATGGATCAAAATCTATCCGAAAAGTGTGTTATTTATATCCAGGTGCATTCTGGTGTAGATGTAACATTTTGCCTAAGCTTTTTATATCTTATTACCCAAAAGTTAGGCACCTGCCGTATCTATAAGGCAGCACTTACAGGTACAGCTGCCGTACCTGTAAGCACTGCCTTATTATTGTTATCAGTAGTAGTAATAGTAATAATAATAGTAGTAGTAATAATAATAGTAACAGTAGTAATATTAATAGTATTTCCACACTGTATGTCATCACAGTAATCCTCCTTTCTTTATCCATCTTCAATATTACTATAACACCTTACTTGTTTATTTCCTTTGGTCCTCTGTGCTTTCTTGTCCCTCCCCATCCTGCCGTGGTGGAGGGGAAACAAGGGAAACAAGGGAAATAATGGTTTAAAAGGTCAATATTTCCGTCCAGCCGCGACTAGACAGCAGCGTGTTCACCTCAATGTTTTGATAACGTCACGAGGCTGATGATGATGATGATGTTGATTTTAGCTTCATTCAAACCCTTTTTCGACTTTATCACCTTCATTCATCACCTGCATCACCTTCATCACCTTCCATTCATACATATATTCTCTCCCTTCACTAAATATGTCTACCATGTCTAAATGGCAGATGCAGTTTAATGTTAACAAGTGTATCTTTATGAGCGTAGGTAAAGGTAATAGGCCTGCTGTAGGCTACACATTAAATGACACTACCTTAAGAAGGTCATATAGTGTGAGGAACTTAGGAGTTCAAGTAAACAGTGACTTGCGGCCCAGGGAACAGTGTATTATAGCTAGAGGAAGGATGAGACCTTTAAGACCTTTTGGACGCTTCAGCTCACCAAAACACACTCACAACACAACACACTCACCTTCATCTATATCCTTGTAGGTCGTCATGTCCTAACACTTGTTTTACTGTACCTAACACGCTATAATTAACACTCTGGGATGTAAACGAATAATTACGGTGTTTTTTTCTCATTTTTTCATTGTTTTTTCCGTTTTTCTTTTTTCTATGGCTTATTTAGGGCTTTACTTTCGGTTTGAATAATTTTTATATATTCTATTCTATGGTTTATATTGGTTTAATTTCATTATTATTGCTTTATTCTATTATTCGATTTCATGATTGACCTTAGAAATAAACATTTTTCATGAAATAAATACGAATCAAATATAACAAGTGTTTATGTAGGAAACGGATAGGTGTTTCAAGCGATTTTTTAAAGTATATATAATTGCTTTCCTGTGTATAACAAAAATCTCAATTTTGGTTTAATATATACGTGACCCAGCAGCCAACGCTAGGGGTCACAAGAAAAAGTTAGTTACTACCTTATTACACCTTCCCTGGGCCCTGCCAACCCCTGCCGCCCTTCCCTACAGGTACTACAGGGTCACACTCACCTGTCCTGCCACACCCCTGCCACGTAAAGCTGAACATAACACCTTAAACACCATTATTAGTATGGTGTTAAATGCGGGTGACTCACGACACCTACCTCTCTTCCTTCATTCATATATGTATTCCCTCCTTCCTTCCTTCATTCAATTAATCCATCCTTTCCTTCCTTCCTTCTCTCCTTCCTTCACAAACCAGCGCAGAAAAAACAAAATTAGGCGCATCAACAAGACACCACAACTGCAAACAAGAACAACAATAGGGGAGTGAGACGGACGAGCAGGTAGCCTCCACATTTTCCTTGATTTTTCCCATATGTGTGATTGCGTGCGTGTGTGGAGGCGTGTGCGTGCGTGTGAAGGCGTGATGGAGGTGCAAAAGGCAAGACAGCAATGTGGGGTAAGTAATTATAGAGTTATTAACTGATATATAACTGTGCCGGCGGTGGAGTGGGTGGGGGGGTCAGCCATAGGTACTTACGAGACTACACGCACAGCCATATACCGTATCTATAGTTGTCCAGTTTTTCCTTCAGTGTGTGTGTGTGTGTGTGGAAGGGAGTGTTGGTGTGAGTGGGGAAGGAAGGAAGGAAGTGTTGGTGATGTGTGAGTGTGGAAGAACGGAACGAGTGTGTGTGTGTGGGTGGGTGTGTGTGTGGGTGGGTGTGTCTGTCAGCTGTCAGGAAGGGAGTGAGCGAGCTTGACGCGAGTGTTGATGGTGGTGGTGGTGGAGGGAGCGAGTGTTGGTGATGGACAAAACACATATAATGAAATGCAGAGAAGCTAATGTTTGTCTAGGTGTTGGAGTCATGTGTGTTTACTGATGAGGAAAACAATGTAGACGATCACCTGTGTGTGTGTGTGTGTGTGTGCGTATGACGGAGCGCGCGCCAAAAAATTGTTGATAACTGCTTGTGTGTGTGGCGGCGCTCTCCAGAAATTGTCGATTTACACAAAGTTGACGGTAAAAGTGATAGTGTAGTGTGAGGGCGCAGAAGTCAAGGTAAGAACTCAGTGTTTGTGGGAGTATATTTATAAATTGAACTGCTAGGGTGGGTGAAGACACTAGATATTGCTCCCTTAGTGTATTAACTTGTCATGTAGGTAGTGTTGTAGTGTGGGTCGCGGTGTCCTGTTTGCTGCGTCGTGGTGCCGTGATGGTGACTTGCAGAGGTGATGGTGATGGTTATTATTATTGTTAATGATATATTATTATTATTATTATTATAGATACAAGAGGAATCAAGGTAACAACTAACTGAAGAGAGAGAGAGAGACTGGATAATGCAAGACCAGAGTGGAGGAAGAGAAGACTGGTAATTGACGGAGAGAAAATCGTATCTAAGTATGCTATAAAATATTATTATTATTATTATGTAATTTCTCACTTTCCTTACATACATCTAACAAAACAAAACATTTATTTACCCTTTGACTTACCTTCGTTTACCTATCCACACTCTTCTATAAACACACTTCTTCCCTCCCTTGCTACCATCAATTCTCCCTTACTTTACAACTATTAGTTCTTCTCCCTTCAATATTAAACCCATTCTTTAAACCTCCCTTTCAACTTTCAAACTTACACCCATTTCTTCATCTCGCTTCACACTTCCATTTGAAATCACTGCACCACCACCACCACCACCACCACCACCACCATCACCATCACTCCACCTTACCCTACCCAGCTACCCTTTATTTTATCCTCTCATATCTCTCTCTCCATCACAACAAAACTATCTTTCACTAACACTATATCTTCAAGGAGCATCACCCAACTTATTAAAGGACCACTCACCTCCTTCTTTTCATCCTAATTTATTTATTCATGGCATTTACGTTCAGACCTTTTCCTGTTTTACAAAGTTCTTTATTAACAGATACTCACTGTGATCCGTTTGTTAGAATGGATGGTTTTCTGGATGCTAAACAAGTGAAAATGACACCTAAACACTACCCATCAACTCTGTGCCTTACATCCTTTCTAGTAAAACGGCCAGAAAAGGTCAACTGCAGTGTGATGAAAGGGTGGTGATGGCTTCATGTGTTCATCACTAACCTGACCCGTACGTTGACCCTCAATATTCCTCCCCAATTTTCTACACGGAACACACTCTCTCTTCACTAAATATTTTCTACACGGAATGAACTCTCTCTCCACTAATTCTAACTAACTAATTTTGCCTGCAGCCTTGTTAGTGTAGATTCTATCCCACCGTGGTCAATGTGATGTCAATAGGAGATGTATAATTGACTGGTAACTTTGACCTAAACCCCCCCCCCTCCCCCCCCAGGCATGTCATCCGCATGGGTGACGGCACACCTGTCCTGCCGGGTGTACCAGAGTGCCGTGGATGTGCTGCCAGCCTTGGTCCGGCACTGGTACGCGGCGCTGGACTGAACCTCAATGGTGTGTTTGGATGTGCTCCTCCTTCTCCTCTTCTTCTTTCTTTCATTCCTTCCTTCCCCCTCCTCCCTCCTTCCTCCCTCTTCATTCCCTTCCTTCTTTCATTCATTCCTCCTCCCTTTCTCTTCCTTCCTTCTTTCTCCTTCTCCTCCTTATCCTTCTTTCTTTCATTCCTCCTCCTTCATGCAACCTTATCATTAGGAGCCACTAATTAGCACTGCATGGGTAATTATCGATCCTGATTGGTCATTAAGACTTGCTAATGAGATAGTGAATGGCTGGAAGGTTAATTGAGGTTCACTAATGGGTTAATAGGTGATTAGAGGGTCATAGATGGTTAATTTTAGATCAATAAATGAATGAAAGATGAATAATAATAATAATAATAATAATAATAATAATGGATAATGATAATCGTGTAAATATGTATGATATATTTAAATACAAACAATTACATACATACATACATACATACATACGTACATAGAGAGAAAGAGAGAGAGAGAGAGAGAGAGAGAGAGAGAGAGAGAGAGAGAGAGAGAGAGAGAGAGAGAGAGAGAGAGAGAGAGAGAATATGACTGGCTGCAAAAAAATTACATCAATAACAACATTAATATTAACAATAATAATAATAATAATAATAATAAAAATAATAATAAACAAGTAAAATAAAAAAAATTAATGAATAAAAAAACCCAATTAATTTTATAACAAAAAACGAAAGAAAATAAAAATAATAATAATAATACACACACACTTCCCTGTACACATAATACGTACATAAACACGCACACATACATACATATATATAAATACATACATATACATAAAATTATACATAATATATAATAATTTCCAGTAAGGCAAATATCTTAGCACCATTGACTATATAGATTATACAATATTATACATTATTATTATTATTATTCATTCATTCATTGTATTAAAAGTTGTATTTATTTAAGGCACTAAACTGTATATTTTTTCTTGAATTATTGAAGTATTTTATTCATTGTATTTTTTCATTATATATATTTTTTCATTGTATAATTATTGTATTTCAAGACACTTTTTCACATTGTATTAAAAAGTTGTATTTATTTAAGGCACTAAACTGTATTATTTCTGTATTCCAAACGATTTTTTTTTATTAATATTATTGTATTATATATTTTGCAATAGACGGAACAATCAATATTAATTTCTATAGATGAAAGAAGAGTTATAATTTCTATCTCTCTCTAATTCTCACACTTATACATTCTCTCTCATTTTCTTTCTCTTTCTTTCTATAATTATTACTACAGTAACTTAAAACAGCGATTGTAGTATTAGTAATTATAATTAGTGAATATTATTATTATTATTATTATTATTCATTATTAATAATCATTAGTAATTATTAGTTATATATATATATATATATATAATCACCATCATTATTATTATTATTATTATTATTATTATTATTTGAGTCAATTAGTAACAGTGTTAATAATTAATTAATAAAAATAATACTTATACAAATCAATTAATTAATTATTATTATATTATACATGGATATACATTGGCTATACATCTTTGGGGAGCGGGGGGGGCGGGGGTCTGGGGGGGCGGGGGTTGTATGTATAATTTTAGGGGGGTTGAAATTATACATATTCTATAGGTATTAAATTATGTGTGTGTGTGTATGTGTGTGTGTGTGTGTTTATGAATACTATATATATATACACATGTGTACGTCAATATTCATGTAGCTACATATATTACTTAATTAAATCATCCTTGTGAGCGTATGCCGTACGTACACACACACACATACATATACATACGTACACACATACATACATACATACATGAGCGAGTTGAATTATGAAGAAAAAAAAACATTATAAATTACACAACAAATTAGAGAAAGAAATGAAAGATAATTCACTTTCTTTCTTTTTTTTCAAACCTCATTTTTTTCTTTTGTAGAGAAAATTTTCATTCTACATTTTATTTCATCTTTGAGGAGGAGGAGGAGGAGGAGGAGGAGAAGGAAGAGGAGACAGACAGAGAGAGAGAGAGAAAAAAAAACTGAATAAACAAGGGAATAAGGCAATTAGGGAATAAAGAGGAAGAGAGAAAGAGAGAGAAGAGCCAATTAGAAGTGTGGGTGAGTCTTCTTTAATGACCTCAATCCTCCATGGGTCTTAATTGCCATCATTAACTCCTCCCTAGCATCTAAATCAGCACTGGCTTTTGGGGAGATAATTTTCTTCCCTGTCGCTGTTCTCCTATCTTCTTGGGGCATCTTGGGGGCAGGGGGGGGCGGGGGAGCCATTGGGGGAGCTGGGGGAGGGGGTGGCGGGGGGCCAGAACTAGCTGGGGGAGCCTGGGGGAGATCTACAGGGGGTGAAGTGCGGTTCTGTCTTATAAGTGTTTGTGGGTTTGTGTATGTGTGCTCTGGGGAGGCTCTTTGTGGGGGTGTGGCTGTGTGTGGGGGTGTGTTGGGGGTTGTGGTGGGTGGAGGGGGACCTGCCCGAGCTACCTCCACCCCGTTTGTGGATGTGGGTGGAGAGACGGATGAGCGAGAGCGGTTTATGATCAGACTTTGCAAATCGTCACCCGGCTGTCGGAAACCTCGTACGACTGGGGCTGGACGCTGGATTGTGGGTTGTTGTGGGGGTTGTTGGGTGTGTTGTGGTGGGGGTTGTTCTGCGTTGAGCTGCACCACAGAGCGCACCTTATCCCTGCTGCCCTCCTGTGGTTGGTCAGCTGCCACGGTCACCACAGAAGTATATCGCGGTCCGGAACCCGAGCCAGCCGGAGCAGCAGTCGTCTCTCCGTTATATACATACTGGCGGTTCTGCGGGTCCTGTGGGGGATTGGGGGAGGTATTAGGTTATACAAAGGTGTACTATCTCACTATCTCACTATCTCTAATGGTGTGATTATCTCTATCTTTACCTGTGGAGGAGAATCTTGCCGAGAGTTCCGTCTGGGCGGCCGGTGAGGTTCTGCTGGGCTGTCATCTCCCTCCTCTTGCATTAGTCCCAGACCTTGCCTCTTGCCCTCTAGCTCCTCCCAGAAGGCTGTACGGTCTGGCTGTGGCTGTGTCTGTGGCTGTACAGGTCGGGCAGGCTGTGGGGAAGGCTGTTTAGGTGGCCATGTTGCCTGAGCTGCTGTGACAGGCTGTGGGGAAGGCTGTTTAGGCACCCATGTAGCTTGACTTGCTATTACGGGCTGTGGGGACTGCTGTTTTGCCGGCCATGTTGGTTGCTGTGGCTGTGGGGCTTGCTGTGAAGGCTGGAACACCTGTCTTTGCTGTTCTAGTAACGGCTGGGGCGGTGCTGTGGCTGGTGCTGTGGCTGTTGTCCGTTAGGGGGCCACGTGGGCTGCTGCTGTTTCTGTTGCTGCATAAACTGTGCAAATTGCTGTTTCTGCTCGGGTGGGAAGAGACTGGAACTGCTGTGAGGGGGAGGAGGGAGGAGGAGGAGAGAAGGAGGAGGCAGCAGGAGGAGGAGGAGAGAAGGAGGAGGCAGCAGGAGGAGGAGGAGAGAAGGAAGAGGAGGTGGTGGTAGGAGGAGGAGCCCAGTTCATCTTATTTAGGGTTGTATCATTTCCAACTGGCTTTACGTAGCCCCTTGGTCCCTGGGGTCTGTGGAGGGGCTGGGTGGGGGTGAGGGGAGAGGTAGGGGTGATGGGGGTGAAGGTAGGGGTGGCAGGGGCGGCAGGGGTGTGCTGGGGGGCCTGTGCTGGGGGCTGCTGGGGTGCTCTGTCCATCCAAGATCCTATGTTGATATTTGGTTCTTCCCATCTGAAAGAACGAGAGAGTTAGAGAGAGAAAGAAAGATAATTAGAGAGAGAGAGAGAGGGTTAGAGAGAATGAAAGATAATTAGAGATAGAGAGAGAGAGTTAGAGGGTTAGTGAAAGAAAGTTAGAGAGAGAATTAGAGAGAGAAAGAAAGAGAATTAGAGATAGTTTGTTAGTTAGTAGCAAAGGAAGTATTTCAATAATTTAAGAGTACAATATTTCAATCATTTCTCATACATACATACATACACCACACACACACACACACACACACACACACACACACACACACACACACACACCTTCTCTGCTGCTGCTGCTGTTGCTGTTGCTGCTGCTGTTGCTGTTGCTGCTGCTGCTGTTGTTGTTGTAGCAGCTGTTGTTGATATTGCTGTTGTTGCTGTTGCTGTTGCTGTTGTTGTAGCAGCTGTTGTTGTTGCAGTTGTTGTTGTTGTTGTTGTTGTTGTTGTTGTTGGGCTGTCATCATCTGGGACATATTTCGGGTCAGCTCATGTACCGGTCCAGTACGCGCATATGCCGGGCCATGCAACTGTGTGCGTATATGTGCGTGTGTGTACGTATTAGTAAATGGTTCGGTTCATAGGTGTGTGTATGTGGTTTTTTTTTATATGTGTACGTGTGTATGTGTGTTTGTTTATGTGTGTATATATTATTTATACGTATTTAGAGATTATATATAGACATAGATAGATAGATAGAGTTAATAAATAATAATAATAATTTCAATCTGTATATATAACAATAATAATAATAATAATCATCAAATCTATCTTACTTATTCTACTCTCACTCTCTCTCTCTCTCTCTCTCTCTCTCTCTCTCTCTCTCTCTCTCTCTCTCTCTCTCTCTCTCTCTCTCTCTCTCTCTCCCTCACCTCTGCTTCATCAGTCTCCGAGGGTCCATCTTCAAACCTAATATTAATAATTCTTTCCACTGGCGCCCGTCTCACGCCCACGCCCATACCCACGCCCATGGCAGGGTTGTGGGCCTCTATAACCTCATGGGCGGCCGGGTGGGCGTTCTGGGGGGGCGCCTGGCCTAATATATCCCTCATTACCTGGAGGAGAAATGAATAATAATAATGATAATAATAATAATAATAATAATAATAATAATAATAATAATCAGTTTTTGTACATATATAAACGTACATACATTAATACATACACGCACACATATACATACACACATAAATAAATACATATATATATATACACTACACTACACGCACACACACACCCATACACACACACATACACAATAATAATAATAATAATAAAAATACATACATACACACACACATACACAATAATAATAATAATAAAAATACATACATACACACACACATACATACATATACATACATACACACTCACCCCAACACTTTGCAGCTGGTGATGGTGGGGGTTGTGGGGGGCTTGCTGGGGGGGTTGTTGGGGGGCGGGGCTAGGGGGCGGGGTTGCCAGCCAGTGGGACCACGCGACTGTGTAAAACATGTTGATTCTGCAGTAGCTGTTGTTGCCATTTAAAGAAATCTTGTTGTAATTTCATAAACTCATCTGCC
>JAPQNM010000035.1:1227401-1229901 GCA_029783475.1 Metacarcinus magister
CCCTTATAAGTACCAGGCAAAAGTATAAGGTATTGAACCCTATAAAAATAACATTAGATTCTTTATAATTACCCAAAATACCTTTATATTGAATTACAACCTTTATAAAGCAAATATATACCTTAATTAAGCATATTACACCTTTAATTAGCCATCATTAGCAACCCAGCCTTAATTACCCTTCATTACCAACCCAATTCAACCACAATTAAGCAATATAAACCATTAATTACCTCTCATTACCCAACCAAACCATACTTAACCAACTTTGACCCTTAATTAGGCAACCTAGACCTTAATTACCTCTCATTAACAACCCAATTCAACCCTAATTGTACACCAGCATGCAAACCTGAGTCAGAACAGAGCGAGGATGAGGAGGAGGTAGTGGTGGTGGTGGTGGTGGCGTCTTGTCGAGTCAGCTTTCCTCTCTGTGTGGTTGACTGTGGTGGTTGTGGTGGTTGTGGGGGGGCCGGGGGGGAAGGAGGAGGAGGAAGAGGAGGAGGAGGAGGAGGCGGTGGTGGTATCAACTCCTTCCTCAGATAATAATGATAGCAATTCTGAATCAATATCTTTTAACTTTTGAAAATGTTCTAAATATTGCCCTTCCAGACCTTCCAGGGATTCCAGTCCTTCCGTGGGCGTGGGTGGAGGTGGTGTGGATGTATATACGCCCACGTGACTGTCTGGATCCATGTGTACGTCGCTGGAAGGCTGCATGTACGTATGTATCTCCAGGTCGAAATTATTAGGTTTTACGGGTAAAGGTATTTGTGGGGCGCGGTTTTTGGTTGTGTGGTTGCGCGGTGGTGGCTGCGGTGGTGGCGTGTGGTGGGGTATGTGGCTGGGGGTATCCTGGTCCACTGTGGTTAATGTGGTAGGCATAGCATCACTGTAGCTAAAGGAATCATCACTTTGGGTAAAGGAATCACCGAGGAGATATTTCGGGGCAAACAGATTCTCGTCGATTTCCAAGTCAGAGTCAGAGTTTTCGGTGAATTCTGGGGATATTTTTGCCTCTGAGCCCCTGCCGATGCTCCCTGCCCCTGCACTACCCCTGCCAAACATCCTGCCAAGGCTCCCCAACCCCTTCCTCTTCCCCTTCCCCCCCCGGCTGGACTCGCTTCCCGTCCACGACAAATTATCTTCGGGTTTTTGGCTCGTCCCGTCGGCTAGGAAAGTTCTGCCGATAGAATTTCCTTGTTTGCTGTTTGTCAGTGTTTGTGTGACCATTCTGAAGGTGGGGATGGATGAGCGGCTGTCTGTGCTGCTTGTTCTGCTGCATGTGCTGTTGTTGCTGCTGTTTGTGCTGTTGAATCGACTGTTTTTGTCATTTTTGTCGTAAGTGTTTGGTTTGGCGACGGAATTTTTTGCGGTTCTTCTCTCTTCTGTTTGAATATTTCCGTCTCTGTGTGTCCTAGGGTGTGTTTGAGGGTGTGTTAGGGTGTGGGGGTCTGTCTGGGGGGATCCTACGGTACTCTGGGGTATCCTGGGGGCTTCCTTACGCCTCCTGGGGACAATCTGGGGGGGAGTCTGGATAATCTCTGGGGTTTTCTGAAATTCTTGGGTAACTTTCTTGATTTCTGTTGAATTTTCCGATATTTTCAAGATATTTTCTGCCGATAACACAACTTTTTCTTCCTCCTCTCTTACATCACCTCTGCCTGGGGTGGTGGTGGTGATGGTGGTGGTGTGGTGGGGGTGGTGATTGTGGTGGTGCTGCTGCTGCTGTTGCTCTTCTCTCCACCAATCACTGTAGGAGGAGGAGGAGGCGGTGGTGGTGGTGGTGTTGGAGGTAGTGGTGGTGGTGGTGGTGGTGGTGTTGAGGTGGTGATTGTGGTGTTGAAAGCATTCTGTGAAGGTGTTAATAAGCTTTGAAAAGAGAGTTAGACAGACAGACAGACGGACAGACGGACGGGCAGACGGACGGGCAGACAGACAGACAGACAGACACATGCACTAACTAACTAATTAATTAATCTATTTATTAATTAATTTACTCTAGCATGCATTTTTTACTAATTATTTGCCATGCATAAATAAATAAATAATAATAATAATAATAATGATAAATAATAATAATGATGGTAATATACGTGCATTTTTTCTATTATTAGAGTAAATAAAAATAATAATAATAATAATAATAATAATAATAATAATATAAGTGCATTTTCTACTTTTTCATGCATAAACTAAACTAAATAATATATAAATAATAATTACTACTACTACTACTACTACTACTACTACTACTACTACTACTACTACTACTACTACTACTACTACTACTACTACTACTACTACTACTACTACTACTACTACTATACTACTACTACTACTACCACTA
The DNA here is from genome assembly GCA_029783475.1 of Metacarcinus magister. NCBI lineage: Eukaryota > Metazoa > Arthropoda > Malacostraca > Decapoda > Cancridae > Metacarcinus > Metacarcinus magister. Next base: position 1,229,752 of record JAPQNM010000035.1, read on the forward strand.
CTACTACAACTACTACTACTGCTACTACTACTACTACTACTACTACTACTATACTACTACTACTACTATTACTACTACTACTACTACTACTACTACTTGACCTGACCTGACCTGACCTCATTCCATGCTGTTAGAGTGCTGAGAATAAAC
>JAPQNM010000035.1:1247493-1249993 GCA_029783475.1 Metacarcinus magister
AACAATTAGTAATACATAGAATAAAGGTAATCTTTTTGAATGTGAAATATAAAGGAAAAAAAATATATATAACAGATTTTTTCTTAACCTACAAATAGAAATGAACTTAACTTCGATTTATTAATTAGAAAACTGTATATATTAATAAAAAAACATAAGAAAATAAATGGAAATTGTATAGATAAAATAATAGATGAAAAAATACAATAAAATAATAATAATAATAAAAATAGAACAGCTGGCCTTGGAGAGAAAAATATTCTCTCCCTTTTCCCCTTATCTCTCCCTTTATATTTCCCCTTAGTACCACACTTTACATATACTTACAAGGTCACTTAATACTTACAAGGGGTGATCAAGCCTCTTAAGTATCGCTATAAGGGTGAAAATACCACTTTTAATACTAAGAAAACTTGTCCTTCCACTTTATCAAAGGAGGAACGAGACGCAAGAAGAAGAGGAGGATGAATGTAAACAAATGACATAACAGAAAACTAAGTATTTTTAAGAGAAACTAAATAAATAACTATAACATATATATATATCATTCATCTTTTATTACTATTGAAAACTACTTATTGAATGAAAAAAATCTATTACAAAACTGAAACCAATTGAAAATACTGACTACAAAACCACAATTTGAATCGCCTCCCTTAACAAACGTCTAATTCTAAGTCTAAAATAAAACTAAAACTATCAGAACACCTATAAAAAAACAGCTATTCATAAAAACTATCTATTCAAAGACCTAAAACTAAATAAAAAGATACCATTTAGGAAACTAGGACGAAAATAGCCATGGTTCTGCAAACACTGAAGGATGGGCGGAGGTGAAGACACAAGATACAAGTGTACAAGATCTTCCATGGGCGTGAATGACCACCTCCCCGCCCTTAGGTTCTTCCAGCTGACCACTACCAACTACCCACCTACTCAACTACCCACTCACTCAATATACCCAAATACAACCACTCAACAACTGCATTAAACGCCAATGTGTTCTCTATTCTAACAATCAATGCTTGGAATACCTCACCTCACCTCACCTCACCCTCACCTCACCTCATGACAGCACCTTGTATACCCACTTTTAACACTGGGTAGGATAAGCACATGGGTATAGCAATTTAGTGAGGCTGGTATAGGTAGTAGAGGTGAGGGCACGACAAGAATATATCATCTTATTCCCTCTCTAATGATGACTATAGAAGTAAACATGATGACTAGCTTGGTAAACATACAGCATAAATCAAAGACCAAGATACGCCTAACTAGATCAAAATACCTATTAAAAAACAACTAGAATAAGACTATAGATAATGAACAACCTATTATAAGCTAAAACTAAATAAAAAAGCATATATAAAAGCCCACAAGACCAAAATAAGGCGGCCGCCACCCTCAGCCCAAGACCAAGAGGCGCCAACCCAAGGCCGAGTCCAAGTCCAACCAGTTTGTCAATACTAGGTTAGAGTCCGGTTATGGCCGCCCACTCTACCTTATTTAACATGTATTTACACCTGTACGGGACGCTGTAGAACCATGGCGGACTGAGTCAAAGGATTACCTGTTAATTAAGCACTGGTAGGTGTAATTAAGGCGTTGGTGAAGGGTAATTAAGGGAGATAAATGAGTGTAATTGATTATTTAGATGGCTGGTTGGGTGTAGAATTTGGATTTGGTTTTGGATTCGATTATTATTTTTGGTTGTGGTTTATTTATTTATTTATTTATTATTGTTATTAGGTGTTTGTGTGTATTTTTCTTTGTGGTGTGTGTGTGTGTGTGTGTGTGTGTGTCTGTGTGTGTGTGTGTGTGTGTGTGTGTGGATGAAATAATCTATACTAGTTTTTCAATATTATTAGTTATTACCATTTTATTTGTGTGTAATATTTAAGTTATCTATAAATTGAGTTAAGTTATCTATAAATTGAGTTAAGTTATCTATAAATTGAGTTAAGTTATCTATAAATTGAATTGAGTGATATATTTTGACATTACTTGATGCATTTTGAGAAGATTTTTATTATTATTATATTTCTGTCGTAAATATTTAGTTAGTGAAATATTCAAAGTTTTCGGAAATAAGATAAAGTTTATTTTTATTTTTACTAAAGTTCTGTTATTTATCAATGTAAGTTAAGGTTAAGTTAGGTTAGGTTAGGTTAGGTTAGGTAAGGTTAAGGTAAGGTTTAGGTTAGGTTAGGTTAGGTGTTAGGTTAGGTTAGGTTAGGTTTAGGTTAGGTTAGGTTAGGTTAGGTTAGGTTAGGTTAGGTTTAGGTTAGGTTAGGTTAGGTTAGGTTAGGTTAGGTTAAGTTAGGTTAGGTTAGGTTAAGTTAGGTTAGGTTAGGTTAGGTTAAGTTAGGTTAGGTTAGGTTAAGTTAGGTTAGGTTAGGTTAGGTTAGGTTAGGTTAGGTTAGGTTAGGTTAATTTAGAAGATATTAAATGTTCTCTATGACCACAAGTAAGGTGTTGGTATGAGGTGCAGGCCCGTGAC
>JAPQNM010000035.1:1262493-1264993 GCA_029783475.1 Metacarcinus magister
TCCTTCCTCCCTTCCTCCCTTCCTTCCTTCCTTCCTTCCTTCAATAAATAAATAACAATAATAATAAAATAATTAATACAAACTATATATTTCAGGTCCACCGTGGAAGTGGCGAGAAGAAGAGAGGAGGAGGAGGAGGAGGGGGGGAGGAGGAGGAGGGGGAGGAGGAGGAGGAGGAAGAGAGAGGAATATGAAGATAGGAATTAAAGAAGAATTTATTAAGAAAATTCCTTCTACAACTACTACTACCATTACTACTGCTACTACTACTACTACTGCTACTATTACTACACCTGCTGCTGCTGCTGCTACTACTACTGCTGCTACTGGTCTCATAACACCAGTCAGCAGGTAATAATAATAATAATAATAATGATAATAATATGTTTTTGTATAGATGTGAAAGAAATTTGAGTTATATACAAAAATAATAATAATAATAATAAAATACACTGTTTTTGGCACCGTTAAAATGGCGGAAACTTGAAATATATCAGCAGTTTGTTTACATTTTGAAGGTCACAAGAAGAAGACGATCGCTAGGAATACCACGCGTTAGGTCACTTAGATAAGGTCAAGCGAGGTCAAATGTCATTAGTATTATTGTAAAGAAGTGATATATTAAGTGTTATTTAAAGGAGATAGATTTAAGTGAAGAAATAAGTGAAATGAAGAAGAATTTGTAAGTAAATAATGATGATAATTAGTTTAAGTGAAATATATTGGTTTTATTTATTATTTAGATACTTATAAGTGTGTTTATTTAATGTTTTATTATATATTTAACTTATTTCTATCAGTAAGAATACTTTATATATGCACAGAACACATTTTCCCTTCACTAACGTATATTTCCCTTCATTTTCCCTTCATTTTCCCTTCAGAGCACATTTTCCTCCACTAACACACACATATCCCTTCACTAACACACTAATTACTCCTCTTGCACTCATATTTCCCTTCAAACTACATAATTTCCCTTCATTTTCCTCTCTAAACACATAATTTCCCTTCATTTTCCTCTCTAAACACATAATTTCCCCTCATTTTCCTCTTTAAACACATAATTTCCCTTCATTTTCCTCTCAAAACACAAAATTTCCCTTCAAAACACACACTCCCATCATTACCACATATTACTCCCTCATTCCCCTATTCCCCCCTTCCACCCTACCCAACCACCCCAATTTCCCTTAACTAACCCCTATTTCTCCCCTTAGGACCCGGTCGGCATCTAGGGGGTCAGGGGGTATCAGCCCGAGAGGTGCCCACAAGCCTTCCTCCGTTGCCCCTGCCCCGGCCCGCCCCACCTCCCGCCCCGCCTCGCTCAACCGATTCGGCTTCCGGTCCAAGGTCAAGCCGGGCGACAGCACAGACTCAGTCAACTCAATTCTTAGCGACGTACAGACTAACACCGACTCTATACCAGACATCTGTGACCTCTGTGACCTTGAGAATGGGAACACGGTGGGTGGGTCAGGTCAAGAGGTCAACCAGGTCACCCCAGTCACTCAGGTCACCCAGGGCACTCAGGGCACAGCAGGAAAGGCTCAGAAACAGCATAAACAGCAGTCGCCACCTCAGCAGACGTCTCACAGCGCGACCCCTAAGCTATTTCACGATTCCCCGGCCAGTCGGGGGTCACGTCAAGGTCACTTAGGCATAGGGGGTAGTGCCAGTGGTAGTGCCAGTGCCGCATCATCACCTAACCCCCCCGGCAGGATCACAGCCACCACACGGCACCTCCCAAAGCCGCAGATAGTAACCGTGAAATCTGTCGGGAAACCTAACCTAACCAATCTAACCTCACACACTTACGGGGAGACGGCAACGCGCGGCCGCCCAACCCGGCCCCCCCCAAGGGTGTCCCGGGACTCCGAAAGCTCCTCAAAATCCACCACAGAGCCTGATTCTGGCCTGGGGTCATCTAGCGAAAGCGATAAAATTACCCGAGAAACCGGCGACACTGACACCTTAGACTCAAATAATATCGAATTTCCCGAAGATGTGTCGGAGCTTTGGCTGAAGGAGAAGCGGGGCAGTGTTCTAGAAGCGGGGCGGACCGGGGCGGGGGAAAATCTCGACCCGGGTAAGCTGGAATTAGCCTTCAGAGGAGCCGCAAGTAAATTATTAGACGTCCAAAATACATTGAGCTCATCACCTTTAGGGATGCCAAGGAAGACTACCACTGAGGGTATGAGTGCTATCGGTGCCTCCAGTGACCTGACCTCATCTTCAGTCCTGACCTCACCCCCCGATAGGAAGGGGCGAGGGGGGGGGAAGGAGAGGAAGGAAGCGCAGATAACCTATGGGATGGCAAGGCAGAAATTTGCTCCCTATGCCAGAAATCGTTTTGGTTACTACCACAACAACCACTACCAAGCTAGAATGACTACTACTACTACCACCACTACTACTGATACTACTACTACTGCTAAACCATCTACAACCACCACTACCACCAAGACAGCACCGCCTGTAGCCAAACACGCAAAATCAC
>JAPQNM010000035.1:1269993-1272493 GCA_029783475.1 Metacarcinus magister
ATTATTATTATTATTATTATTATTATTATTATTATTATTATTATTTTTATTATAGTAGTAGTAATATTTTTTTTTCCGTGATTAATATTTTCACTAATTTATTTACTATATTATTATTTTAACTCCTACAATCTTATAAATATATATAAAATAAGTATTACAAATATTACTTCCTATATTAAACAAGTCTAGGTTAGTCTCCCCCTGAAAATATTAAAATAGAGGAGCCTCCCCTTAAATAATACTTGTAAAGAAAACGGGAGGCGTCACCTGCTCACTCCTATGCACCGTTACGAAGAGAAAAAAAATATAATGATAATAACTGAGGATGTTATTAAGTCTATTATAACTGTGTCATGCAGGAAAATTAATTGAAATAACCTTACTGTAAATTGTAAGATCTATAAGTTTTATTAATGTGGTTTTTATTGTATCTGTGACGAAAAATAATTTGCGATTTTGTGGGCCGAAATTTTGAACCAGAATTTGGGTCGGGTAATATTTTGTCATTTTGCTACGTAACTATTAGTCCTACGGGGAAAATGTATATAAGGAAAGTTGTTCAGCTTGATGAGTTCTATCTAAGGTGTCATTGATATTCCAATCGCTCCCATAGTTTTTGAGATATATGGAAAATAAGTAACGTTTTGTGAAAAATACAAATATGTCAATATCTCGGTTACTAAGATTCCGATTTCATTTTAGTTTAGCTTATTAGAAAGGTCTTTTCCTCCTCTTCATTTACTATTCAATACATTTTTTACGTAAAACTCATATTTTTCGAGTAATTTGATAAAACATAATTTCCGATCAAAATTCTAAGGGTGTACCCAGGCAAAATTTCATAAAAAATTTCACCCCCTCAGAATGTGATGAAAATTGCTATAGTTAGGTTTTCGGTCACACAGAACACGAATCTGGACTCTGTTTTGTGGTAATTTCAATGCTTTCACAATGGCATTCTAAAATAATAATAAATAAATAAATAATAATAATAATAACAACTAACTACTACTACTACTACTACTACTACTACTACTAATAATAATAATAATAATAATAATAATAATAATAATGATAGTAAAGAATTAGAATTATTGCATCAACTTAGTATGTATGTATGTATGTGTGTATATATGATGGTGTGTACGTGTGTGTGTGTGTGGTGTGTGTGTACATATGTTTAGTTGAGGCCAAGGCTAAAAGAGAGAGAGAGAGAGAGAGAGAGAGAGAGAGAGAGATGTCAACCTCAATATGTTAATTCTCTCTCTCTCTCTCTCTCTCTCTCTCTCTCTCTCTCTCTCCTCTCTCTCTCACCATATAGAGGAAGAAAGGGGTGGAAGGAGAGATTTACGGAAGCCATAGAGAGAGAGAGAGAGAGAGAGAGAGACAGTCATGTATACACCGACCCCAAAAAACAGACACATGTACGATTTGTCCGTAATTTTAACCCCGAAGCTAGTGTGTGTGTGTGTGTGTGTGTGTGTTTACATGACCCTTACACTTCGAGGTCACAGGTCACGTGTAAAACCAACCACAAGAAACGCACCAATCACAGCCTAGCTTTCAAAATCTCTCGGCCAATAGGAACGCTTCGTCAAGGTGGTGATGGTGGTGGTCTGGAGAGAAAAATATATAATTATCACATTTCTTTAACTTTCACACAATTTTCACCTTAATTCGCCATTCTAAATTACTTAACAATTCATTCAAGGTTAAATATATAAAAATAAAGGTGTAGAAATGATGATATTAGCAAAATAAAAGAAATTGGTCATAGAAAACGGATTTTTTTAAGGGGTGACTTAACTAAACTTAAATTCCCGTTATGAAGGCGGAAGAAGAGGCCGTGGGAGAGAGAGAGAGAGAGAGAAAGAGAGACAGAGGGAGATAGAGAGAGAGAATGACAGAGAGAGAGGAAGATAACAATTATATTAACATCTATTCAAGGCTTTGTGAAGATAGAACTTAAGAAATATATATAACAAAGAAAATCTGAACTTGCAGTGAGGGAGACAAAGAGAGACAGACAGAGAGAAAGAAAGAAAATAAAGAAAGTTCAAGGATTTATAAAGATACAGTGATAGAAATAATGTATAAATAATGAAAATAGAAAGAAATATGAACATGTAGTGAAAAAGAGAAAGAAAGAGAGATAGAGATAATGAAAATAGAGAAAGTTTACGAAAATTTAACCTATATTTCAAGACTCGGTGAAAATAATAATACAATGAAAAATATAGAATAAAAATTAAGAAAAAAATAAAGAAAATACAAAGGAATTAAACATGCATTGAAACGTAAAGAAAGAGAGAGAGAGAGAGAGAGAGAGAGAGAGAGAGGAGAGAGAGAGAGAGAGAGAGAGAGAGAGAGAGAGAGAGATGAACATTAGAGAAAGTTTACAAATTAATTTCAAGGATTTCTAAACATACAACAATGAAGAATGAACATAGATAGAGAGAGAGAGAGAGAGAGAGAGAGAGAGAGAGAGAGAGAGAGA
>JAPQNM010000035.1:1274993-1289993 GCA_029783475.1 Metacarcinus magister
TAGGTTAGATTGTACGAGAGGAAGAAAGTTTGTGTAATGGTTAATATTTTCAGAAGTTTAGCTAGGTTAGGTTATGTTATGTTACGTTATACAATAGATAGATATAGTACAATCCTTCATATATACAGTACACAGTAAATAATCTGTACCTGAGTTTAGCAAGATTAGGTTAAGTTGAATTAGATTAGATTATGACAATAGAGAAAGTTTATAAAATCCTGAATATTTACACGACAAAGCCAAATTCTAACCTCTTATCAAATGTTTTCAGAATTCGCTGTACCTAAGTTTAGCAAGATTAGGATAAGATAAGATTAGATAAGACTAAGTTAGGTCAGGTTAGGATAGGATAAGATTAAATTAGACTAAGTTAGGTTAAATTAAGACTAAAACACTTAGCAGCAGCAATAATAACATCAAATTCTAACCCTTTTTTCAATGTTTTTCAGAATTCTTTGTACTTAAGTTTAGCCAGCAGTGAGACAACAACCGGTTTGAACGGAGACAAAGATTCGCTCACCTCCACGCCAGGACAGGTGTGCCAGGAAAATGTTGACCTACGCAGACAGGTGAGGCAGTAGGAGGAGTAGTAGTAGTAGTAGTAGTAGTAGTAGTAGTAGTAGTAGTAGTAGTAGTAGTAGTAGTAGTAGTAGTAGTAGTAGGTGTTAAGATGGGAGAGTGAGAGCAATGAAAGAGAATGAGGGAGAGAGAGAACGAGAGAGAATGAACGAGGGAGAGAGAGAACGAGAGAGAATGAACGAGGGAGGGAGAGAGAATGAGAACGAACGAGGGAGGGAGAGAGAGAGAGAGAATGAACGAGGGAGGGAGAGAGAGAGAGAGAGAATGAACGAGGGAGGGAGAGAAGAGAGAGAGAGAATGAACGAGGGAGGGAGACAGAATGAACGAGGGAGAGAGAGAACGAGAGAGAATGAACGAGGGAGGGAGAGAGAGAACGAAAGGAAGAGAGAGAGAATTAAAGAAAGTGAAAGATAGATAGATAGGAAGAGAGAGAGAAATAGCGTAGGAGAGAAAATCAACGTAAAAAATATAAACAAAAATGTAAAATTAAACAAAATAATTTGCTGACATAGATTTATTAAACAAAAAAATATATTTACTCCGTACAAAAATAGTTTCAATAATAATAATAGAAGGTGTGTAGAGAGAGAGAGAGAGAGAGAGAGAGAGAGAGAGAGAGGAGAGAGAGAGAGAGAGAGAGAGAGAGAGAGAGAGAGAGAGAGAGAGAGGAGAGAGTCGAGGAGCGAGAGAGCGAGCGCTGAGAGAGAGCGGAGAGAGCGAGAGAGAGAGAGAGGAGCTGTGGTGTTAATATCCTGTGGGTCTGTACTGTTCCTCTCTTCCTTCCTTTCCTTTCCTCCTATCTCTCCTTCTTCCATTCCTCTTTCTTTCTTCTCTTCTGTTCCTCTCCCTTCCTTCCCTCGTTCATTTTCTTCCTTCCGTTCCTCCTTTCTTCTTCCCTTCCTTCCTTCCCTCGTTCATTTCCTTCCTTCCTTCCTTCCTTCGTTCGTCTCCGCATAACTTGTCATATCTGTTGAAATGAATGAGTTTCGTTATACATATTATTATTTTGTTATATACGTCATATTTATTCTTGTCCCGTCCTCTCATTGTATTTAAAAGTACACACACACACACACTATCTACCTACCTGCTAATCCTCTATTTAATTACCTGTTATTCTTAAATCACCCTAATCAATTAATTAATATATATCTTGAAAATCTACCCCCAAAAAATGCAACGTAATCTCTCGGGTCCCCAAAACACTATATTTACCTTAACTAAATCAAAATACAATGAAAATACAATAATAATAATAATACAATCTCTCTCTCTCTCTCTCTCTCTCTCTCTCTCTCTCTCTCTCTCTCTCTCTCTCTCTCTCTCTCTCTCTCTCTCTCTCTCTCTCTCTCTCTCCTTCAGGTCGTTCTACTCCAGCAGCAACTCGAGGATAAAGACCGAACGATTCGTCTCCTCCAACACCAACTCTCCCAGAACCTCACCCTCCACCCCCCCTCCACCCCCACCTCCACCTCCACCCCCCCTCCCTCCACGCCCACGCCCACCATGAACGCCGCCACCCAGACCGACAGACTCACCCGCCCCCCCTTCACTAGTGCCAGCCTGTCTAGAGCTGCTTCTATTGATGATGGCTTGGGCCCCACTGTGAGGTGAGTGGGGGGGGGAAGGGGGTGTGGTGTTTTTTATTGTTTGTTTAGTGTTTGTTTGTGTGTTGTCAAAATTGTATCTATATTCGTCTATTTCTATTTTCTCTCGCTCGCTCTCTCTCTCTCTCTCTCTCTCTCTCTCTCTCTCTCTCTCTTCTCTCTTTACAAATTTTTATTCTTCCATATTTTTCTAAGTCATTTTTATTTTTATATTAATTTTTTTAGTTCTGTTCTGAAGGAAAGGTTTGTGTTTTAAATATAAATGTATATACTTTATTATTATTATTATTATTATTATTATTCATCCTCGACACTTTATACATTTATTCGTTCGTTTGTTTGTGTGCACGTATAAATGTATAAATGTATTGATTATAAAACACATACCGTTTGAATTTATTTTTGTATATACGTATTATTGATTTTCACGTTTATCTTTAGGCTTTTTTATAATTTTTTGCACAGTGCTTACCTAGGTCTAAATTATTATTATTATTATTATTATTATTTGTATTTATTTCATTGTTTGTTTGTTTGTTTGTTCTTAAAAAAGGTGTTTATTTATCTATTGCATACATTAATTATATTTTCTCTATATTATTCATTTATGTTGTTTATATTTCATTCCTTTTTTATTATTATTATTATTAAACTGATTATATATATATTTTTTTTCTATTATATTTTCACATGAATAAAACTGAAAAAAGACTGATAGAAAAAACTATAAATTCTTAAAATGAAACTAAAAAAATAATGATGAAAAATAACTACGTAAAATCTGAAATTTTAACCTAAACAGACAACAAAATACTCAACTTACCTATAAATATAAGCGTAAGGGAAACTCATTCATATTATTTCCTCGTACACTAATAATTTCCATTCTTCTCTCGTCTCCCTTATAGATTTCCATTCTTCTCTCGTCTTCCTTATAAATAAACAAACACATAATCTTACCTAATATCTTCATAAACTTTCCCATTCTTCTCTCATCTATAAATCACGGAAACATTCTTCATTTATTCATTATGCTTCATTCTTCTTCTTCTTCACTCTTCTTAATCCATTCGTAGTGTTATATTCTTCTTTCGTCTTTCGTTTCATAATCTTGTATTCCCGTACTTTCCATTTCTCTCGTCTCTGTCAATAAACAGCAATACATAAACACGTGATAATTGGTGCATAGCAGAGTCATAATTAAACAGCAACAAACAACATTAACAATCAACCTAACCTAACCTAACCTAACAAGTCTTTACCACCTCACCTAACCTAACCTCACCTTTCCGTTCTGTTCCAAGCTTCCGTCTGGGAAAGGTAAAGTGTCTGCGTGCCGTCACCATTCTAGACTTATTTCTAGGCTCTATTACTCTCTGCTCTCCTCTCGCTCTCCTCGCCATCCCTGCTACCTACCCTAACCTCAACCTGCTATACAGTGTGCTAAGGATTGATTAGGAGTGAAGGATATTGTAGGATATTATAGGATTCTCTTCCCTATTACTTCCTACTCTCTCTTTCTCTCTCTGATTTTGTGTTTTCTATATATATTAGGAAGGAAGAAGGAGTAGTAGTAGTTGTGTGTGTGTGTGTGCGTGTGTGTGTGTGGATATATACTAATTATGATTATTATGTGGCTGTGATTATATGCAGTACTATTACTATTAATTATGTGGTGTGTGTGTGTGTGTGGTGTGTGTGTGTGTGTGTGTGTGTGTGTGTGTGTGTCTATGCTGCCTTATGTAACTAAACAGCAGGAAATAATATATAAAAAACACATATATATATTTACTGTGATATGCAGAAAAAAAAATTATACTTATACATATATAGAAACACTATTATGTGTATATTATTGTGTGTATGTGTGTGTGTGTGTGTGTGTGTGTGTGTGTGTGTGTGTGTGTGTGTGTGTGTGAGAGAGAGAGAGAATGGAAGCTATTTTTCTAGTCAATGATAATAATAATAATGATAATAATAATAAAGGAAATATTGAATAACCTAACATTATTTTTTTAAACTTACTCATCTTACGCCACACTCCTTTTTCATGCTAGCAGGTGCATGTGGTAAGTACTCACACGCACACGCACTCACGCACAAACTCACTCATTAACGCACACACCAACGCACTCAATCCCTCACCAACGCACTCGGAAACTGACTTAAACACACAGAAATTTAATCGTAAACTTACTCAAACACTCATTTTCACTCATAAACTTAATCAATTACTCATACATACTAATTTACTCAGCCTATAGATAGATAGTATAGATATGCAGTGTAACCTCACAGTACGCGTCGCTTATTGTACGAGTAATTGACTTAACGAACGGAGACTTGCGAGTAATTTTGTGTTGAAAGTACGAGTGGAAGTCCGCCAGATTCCCGAGAGCAATAGTAAAGATAGATTTTTAGAACGAGTAAAAATTGCAATTACGAGCTTTGTCATGGAACGGATTAAACTTGTATTGTGAGATTCTACTGTATATACAAACACACACACACACACACACACACACACACACACACACACACACACACACACACACCACACACACACACACAGCATCATATTCTTACTAGGTTAGGTTAAGTTAGGTTACGTTTATATTCTTAACCTAACGATCTTTCCAACGTATAAAATTAATCATATATTTTTTAACCCATAATCCTTCCTCCTCCTCTGACCTAACCTGACCTTCTCTCAACAGTTCTGAGGGTGAGGGCGTGCGAGGGCGGGTCAGGTCAACCTCCAACCCCGCCCAGTCTCACCCCCACCCCCCCCGCGCGGCCAGTCAACCCCCACCACCCCTACGCCCCCGCCCATCCCCAACACACCAATGACCTCGGAAAGAACGCAAAGAAGAGGTCAAACGAGGTCAAACTGAGGTCATCTAGGAAGCTTGTCATTGGTTGATCTACTGGAAGAGGTCATGAGTGATATTTTCTGTGACCTTGAGATTACGAGGTCAAGCAAGGTCAAGTTCAAGGTCAAACGAGGTCAAATGAGGTCAAGAAGGATATACACTCCACACTATTGATTCCATGACTGTCTATGTGTGTGTGTGTGTGTGTGTGTGCGTTTGTGTGTGTCTCGTCGTGTACGCGGCTTGATTCTCTGTTCCTCCCGTGTGCGTACGTACATGTGTGTAGGGACAGTAAACTTTAGTACACACACATAGCGAAGAGAGTATATATGTGTGTGCGTATTACATGTGTGCGTATAGCTGTGTGCGCATATACCGGCTGGAAAAATGTAAAGCCGCGTTGTGATTGGTTGATAATTTAAGTCGGAACACTCAAGAGGTTGTCTGATTGGCCGAGGAAAATTACGAGGAAACAAGAGCTGCCACGTGATTGGTCGATACAAATAACAGGACTTAGAGATCTCAAACGCCATTGGTCGATTCAAATTCAGACCTGAAATGTGATTGGTCGATAATATTTACAGGACTTGGATCTCGAACGCCATTGGTCGATTCAAATTCAGACCTTTCACGCGATTGGTCGATAATTTATACCCTTTATCAGAGCTGCTACGCAATTGGTCGAGAGTGTGTGTGGGATACTCAATGCTGTCCTCCCATTGGTCGGTGTGTCAGCCTATAGGAAGAGAGCTGCGACCTGATTGGACGATGAAGATTATTATATTATCGTTGCAGCTTCCAATATTAGTTAGACAATAATGCACCTAATTGTGTGTGTGCGTGTGTGTGTGTGTGCGTGTGTGTGTGTGTGTGTGTGTGTGTACGTGTGTGTGTGTGTGTGTACGTGTCCATTCTGTCCCAAGCCACAAATAGAAATGCAGAACCAGATTAATATAAATAAATAATAATAAAGGAAGGAAGAGAGAAAGAAAGGAAGGATAGAAGGAAGGAAGGAAGGAAGGAAATATAGATAAAAGAAGAGAAGAATGAAAACTTAGAATTATTAATATACTGATAAATACATATATATATATAAATACATTTTTGTTTTGCACATAATAATAATAATAATAATAATATATATACGTGAACTTTTAGCCAAAGATGATATATAAGTATTTAAGTAAAACATTCAATCTACTTATATATAAACACACTAGAGAAATAATAATAATAATAATAATAATAATAAATAAAAAGATAGATATATATAAATAGATCTGTTAATAACTTCAAAATAATAAACGTTCGTCTAATTTAAACTTAACTAAAGAAAATATTAAAAAAATCATCCTTCGTTTTCTTTCCAAATAGAAAACGTAATAGTGTCATCCCCAAGTCATAGAAAATGGGGAGTCATTATTTTTAACCTAACAAAATAAATAAATAAATAAATAAACAATAATTAAGTCATTTCTCGTGTGTGGTTAATTATTTATTATTATTATTTAATGAATATAATATACACGACTCTAGTCTCTTGCCCCCCCTGCCCCCCCTAACGCCCCCCCACACTAAGCTACCATCCAAATGTACACCTCTAAACGCGCATGTGTGTGTGTATGTATGTGTGTACGTATGCGTGTGTACATAGCAGATATATTTATTATTATAAGTATTTATAAACACTCTTTTAAAGCGATATAAAAAACACCTCTCGATACCATACCATACGGATATTTGCAAGCCTACCTAACCTAACCTAACCTAACCTAACCTTACCTTACCTAACCTAACCTAACCTAACCTAACCTAACACCCCACCCCCCCTCATCCATGCATCCACACACCGCCATGTATGTGTGTGTGTGCGTGTGTGTGTGTGTGTGCGCGCTTGATTCTTCACCCAACGCTTGGATGATATAAATTAGTTTACGTCACAAAATATATATCGTAAACTAGACTGGTTTTAGCCCCGCCCCCCCCTGGACCTCCCCCCCGCCCCCCCTGGACCATCCCCCACCCCCCCGCCCCCCTCAGTGCATAGAAAACGGATGCCAAGTGTATTTGTACGTTTGGAAAAAAAGCAAAAATTTTTAGCGACAGAAAATAAAGAGAAAATAAACCAGAAGGAAAAACAAACAAACAAATAAATGAAGAATTGAAATAGAAAATAAATAAATAAATAAATGAAATAAATAAATAAATAAATGAAATAAAAAACTGATTCAAACAAACAAACAAACAAATAAAAAAATGATAAAGGGGCAAGACTAAGCTTTATTTATTTATTTATTTAATTAATTTTCATGTACGTTTAATTTCCATGTACGTATATATATAATTCCGTGTGCGTATTCTGTTATGTGCGTATGTATGTTATTCATCCTGCCAGCATCTAAAGGTGTTTGTAGCTTATGCCAAAGAATGTGTGTACGTATGTGTGCGTATGTATACCACTATATATGTACGTATGTGTGCGTATATGTATGTAAGTGTATGTGTATGTGTGCGCGTCTTAGCTAACTCTTACTACATACATTCCATAAGATATAATATAATATAATAGCGTACATGTGCTTTGTATGTGTGCGTTTGTGTACGGTTGTATGTGTGTATGTGTGCGTATGTATGTGTGTGTGTGTATGTATGTATGTGTGTGTGTGTATGTATGTGTGTGTGTGTGTGTGAAGGAAATAATTATTCATCCAGGGAAACTATTATTACTATTACTATTATTATTCATTTTATTTGATTAAGAAAAAAAAATTACTCGAAAAAGGGAAAATATAGATAAATTTTCCTTTCATTCCAGATTTTAAACCATTTATATTTACCTAAAGAGAGAGAGAGAGAGAGAGAGAGAGAGAGAGAGAGAGAGAGAGAGAGAGAGAGAGAGAGAGAGAGAGAGAGAGAGAGAGAGAGAGAGAGAGAGAGGAGGAGGAGGAGGAGAAGGAAAAAGAGGAAGAGGAGGAGGATAGAGTATATGAATGTTAGTGCAAGAAGGTCATATGTTGATTCCAGTATTCCAGTATTCCAGTTTAATAATAATAATAATCTGGATTCCTAGAAAAAAAATATATTGTGTTGTTGTGTTGAGACTCGGGTTACCTATTGTTATTTATTTATTTATTTATTTATTCTGTTTTATTCTGGATTTTATTTTAACGTGTTTTTTATTTTCGTGTTTTTCCATTTTTTCGTGTTTATATTTTTCGTGTTTTTTCATTTTTTTTGTATAAGGAAGCAAAATTATACTTATAAAGCTTATTGAAAGGTGTTTTATTTTGACTTTACCTAATGTGTGTGTGTGTGGAGGAGGAGGAGGAAGAGGAAGAGGAGGAGGAGGAAGAGGAAGAGGAAGAGGAGGAAGAGGAAGAAGAAGAGTAGGTGGTGGTGGTGGTGGTGGTGGAGGAGAAAGAGGAGTAGTACATAACATAAGAATATAAGTTAACTACAAAAGGCCCGAGGAGGTGTACACAAGGTAGTTCCTGTTACTCCCATACTCCCTTATTACCTCCACCCACCTCTCATCCCCACCCACACAGCCGTCTAGTCTTCTCTTCAAACTCCCTATCATCTGTGCACTAACTACCTCATCACTAAGTATATTCCAATCATCTACCACCCTATTTGTAAACCAATCTAGGCCTATTTCTTTATTGAATCTACATTTTTCTAATTTGAATCCGTTATTTCTTGTTCTATCCTGACTGAATTTTTCCTACATCCCTCTTATTAAAATATTTCACCCACTCAAATACTAAAATCAGATCTCTTACTCTACGTCGATCCAGTGAGTGTAATTTCAAAAGCTTTAGTCTCCTTTCATAGCTAAAATTACGACTCCTTATTATCATTTTAGTCATCCTTCTCGGCACTGACTAACAATCCTCTATCTATAATAATACTTGGACTAAAATGTAGCATTGCATAGTCCAGGTGAGGTGAGGTGAGGTGAGGTGAGGTGAGGTCTGACTAACGCTAAATACAACTTCAAAATAACCTCACCACTTCTACTTTTAATACTCCTACCAATTAATCCTAACACTCTATTAGCCTGATTTCTAGCCTCACTGCATTGTTTTCTGGGACGGAGGTTTGAGCTAACAGGAGGAGGAGGAGGAGGAGGAGGAGGAGGGTGGTGGTGGTGGTGGTGGTGGTGGTGGTCTGGTTAGGATAAAGATTTAGAACAAGAACAATGACCCAACTGTTTGAGGCGATAGATAATTTTCAACGCTCTCTCTCTCTCTCTCTCTCTCTCTCTCTCTCTCTCTCTCTCTCTCTCTCTCTCTCTCTCTCTCTCTCTCTCTCACGTAAATGACCCCTTCAATAAATACCAAATACTATAATAATAATGATAACAAATATTTTTCAGTAATAAAATATCTGTTTTACCCATTAAAAAAAAAGAAAAAAAGCGTGAATCAAGGAAGAGGAGGAAGAGGAAGGAGGTGGAGGAAGAGGAAGGTGGAGGAAGAGGAAGGAGGAGGAAGAGGAGGAGGAAGAGCGTGAGAGAGCATAAGGTTCAAGTATTAGTAAGAAGATTGACAGTAATTCTAAACATTCCTGACTAAACCTTCTTATAATTTTTTTTTTTTTCTCTTCTTAAACATCAATACTTTACCGACAAACTTGAATAAATACTTGCTTTGTGTATGTGTGTGTGTGTGTGTGTGTGTGTGTGTGTGTGTGTGTGTGTGTGTGTGTGTGTGTGTGGCTTTGCAAAATAATTATACACTATTATTTATGGTTTTAAAAATGTATAATAAAAAAAAATGGTCTGCTCTCATTCGTGTATACAATTCAAATTTTTTTAGATCTTAATACAACGATTATTAATTTAACCAAAAAATAAATAAAATGGAACCTATTACTGTAATCTATTAATTTCTCTTTTCTATAAACGAACTAACTTACTAACTAAACCTAAACTAACTAACTACTAATTTAACTGTAGTATTATAGCGTGTAGTTTAAATAAATAGGTCGTTAGTAAATCTTAAACGAGGCTTAACGAGGCTGTTTGGTGGGAATAAATGGTTGTTTAAAGCGAGTTAATATTGTTTCATTTATTCATTATTATTATTATTATTATTCATGGTTAGAGAGAGAGAGAGAGAGAGAGAGAGAGAGAGAGAGAGAGAGAGAGAGAGAGAGAGAGAGAGAGAGAGAGAGAGAGAGAGAGAGAGAGAGAGAGAGAGAGAGGTAGTTAACTAGGAGTGTATGTATGTATGTATGTATGTACTACATTAGCTATATATATGTATGTATGTATGTATGTATGTATAGTTATATGTACGTAATCTAACTTCCATATTGTGTGTGTGTGTGTACGTAAAGAGGCATTTAACAAGATAACAATCCAATCACACGCTCGTTAACACACACACGTACACACACACACACACACACACACACACACACACACCAAAATAACCTAAACGAGTCCTATATATTTCCTCTACAACCACATAAATAAAACATATTTAACCTCTTACCTCACTTCTTCCCTTCTTCAAAGACTCTCAGCCGCCATCTTGTTTCTCCTCGTTACATAAATCACAATAATTCGCGTGATAAACCTCTATTTTTAAACCCAAAAGTCGGAGCAAAATCGTACGTCCTTCCACTCTCAAAGTTATGGTGGCACTGAAGTCTCCTCCCCTTCCTCGACCTCCCATTGGCTGGCTTATATGTATCTTTGTTTTCTATTGGCTCTTGGTCTATTCCGGGTCGAGCTCCTATTGGTTCCCGCCCACTAGGTAATTGAGTGCTTGTTAAGAGTAGTTGAAGTGATAGTTAATGTTTTTTTTTATATGTTTTTCAGTAAAATTTTGATTATATATTTTTTTTGAATCAATATTTGTAACTATTTTTGATGTAATTTTTTTCTTCTTTTTTTAATATTAGAGATTTATTTAATTTTTTTTTCTTTCTTTCGTGTATATAAAAAAAATAAATAAATAATAAAATAAATCAATTGTTTTTTCATTGGATATAAATACAATAAGACAGGAATATCAACTTTGTTTTATTATTGACAAAAATACAATATGACTATACGTATATATATAAAGAGAGAGAGAGAGAGAGAGAGAGAGAGAGAGAGAGAGAGAGAGAGAGAGAGAGAGAGAGAGAGAGAGAGAGAGAGAGATTCTTATTCTAAATAGGCACTTGTTGGATATTTTTTAGATTATTGCAAACATATTTTTGATTATTTAAAGTAGTAATAGTAACAATAGAAGTAGTAGTAGTAGTAGTAGTAGTAGTAGTAGTGGTAGTAGTAGTAGTAGTAGTAGTAGTAGTAGTAGTGGTAGTGGTAGTGGTAGTAGTAGTAGTAGTAGTAGTAGTGGTAGTAGTAGTAGTAGTAGTAGTAGTAGTAGTAGTAGTAGTAGTAGTAGTAGTAGTAGTAGTAGTAGTAGTAGTAGTACCACCACCACAATCATCATTAATCATCATTGTAATCAGTTGAAGAAGTAGAATAATAATAATGATAATAATAATAATAATAATAATAGTAATTGCACTGCTTACACACATACACACACACACACGCACACACACGCACATAAGGCCACTTGATATGCACATGAATGAATAACAATAATAATAATAATAATAATAATAATAATAATGATGATAATTGCTAAACAACATGACATTAGTAACAATAACAACAACAACAACAATTATAGTAGTAGTAGTAACAACAGCTAACAAACAGACGAATAAACAAACAAACAAACAAACAGACAATGCCCAATGATAATAATAATAATAATAATAATAATAATAATAATAATAATAATAATAATAATAATAATAATAATAATAATAATAATAATAATAATAATAATAATAATAATAATAATAATAATAATAATAATTTCAACAATGTTCATTATTATTTTTTCTGGAAGCCATTGTTTTGATGCATGTGTGTGTGTGTGTGTGTGTGTGTGTGTGTGTGTGTGTGTGTGTGTGTGTGTGTGTGTGTGTGTGTGTGTGTGTGTGTGTGTGTGTGTGTGTGTGTGTGTGTGTGTGTGTGTGTGTGTGTGTGTGTACGTTCCCTGCCCTGAACTTTTGACATGAATGTGTGTGTGTGCGTGCACTCATACATACATACAAACATACAGTCATGTGCACTAAACCTTCACAAATGCACACACATACACACGTACACAAACTTTGGTGCTGTGCTCAAAAAGTACACATAAATCAGAAAGTTGCACACACACGCACACAGAGTTGGTGCTAAAAACGTGTATTGCACTTTTTCATGTACGTTTTTTTTTCCATCCATGTAGGTATAACGTGACGCACATGAGTCTCGTGTACACATAACAATTCTTATTTTACGCACACACATACACAAAGGATTTATTTATTTTTTATTTCTAAATATATTTCTTTTTCATTTATTTTTTGATTTTATTTCTGTCATATTATTTCTATTATTATTATTTTATTCATTTCCTTTCCACTTTTCTCGCATTTATTCATTTCTTTTCTTTGTTTTATTTAAATGTTTCATCACGTTGCATATATTTTCATTTTGTTTCATTTTTATTTCTTTTATTTTCATTCTATTCTTGTTAACATTTCTAAACATTTCGGTCAAAATTTACATCAAACATATTTTCTCTCTTTTTCATTTTTTCAACAATTTACAAGTTTTTTTTATATATATATATAAATATTATCACTCAGAACGACGAGAGAGAGAGAGAGAGAGAGAGAGAGAGAGAGAGAGAGAGAGAGAGAGAGAGAGAGAGAGAGAGAGAGAGAGAGAGAGAGAGAGAGACTAATAAGGGTCAAGAATCACAGCATTACGAGGAACAGGAGGAAGAACAGGAGGAGGAGGAGGAGGAGGAGGAGGAGGAGGAGAAGGCGGAGGAGGAGGGGGAGGGGGAGGCTGGTCTTTCAATAACCTCACCTGTCTCTTCCTCACTAATTCAACTAAAGGCAGTTCAGGTAATGACATCAAAAGGCACGTCAAACTACTAGTGTTATTCGCTATATAAGTATTAACTAAACCTGAATATTCCTTAAAAATCAACGACTCGTCTCTTCCTTTCACTTCCCTCAATCCACATTCTTCAGTATACTCGTCTCGCAAACCTCTTAATTCGGATAATTCGTCCCGCATCCGGTCTTCCCCGAATTTATAAACAGCCTCCCTGTGCCGGCCTAAAAAATGTTCATATAAGATCACATCACCGCTGTTTAACTCCCGTAATGCTTGTTTATCCGTTAAATCAAGTTCTTTCTTAACGTCATTCCTCTCGCGTTTTTGGTAAAGACAACGATATCGTGTAAGCTCCAGCAGAGTAAATGCCGGAGTAAGATGAGCGACTCGTCCATCCTCTCTGCTATTAGTACCAGGTCAAAGCGACGCTCTAGTTCGTCTAAGGCTTGCCTCAGGTCAGTTACGGTCAGGTCATCTTGATAGCCGAGGTCAAATAACATCTGGTTCTTGCCTAGTTTCCCGCCGTATCTGGGTAAGCTTGCTAGTTCCTGTGAGGGGAAGATGGGGTTATAGTAGTGGTTGTTGTTGTTGTTATAGTTGTAGTAGTTGTAGTAGTAGTAGTGGGTTTATTTTTATTTATAGTTTAAGAATTGGTTGATATATAAAATAGATAAAAATAAGTGAATGAGTTATATAGAAAAAAATGTATATATGGTAGATTTTTATATATATTATTTTAAGGTAAAGTAATGTTTCCTTCCTTCCTTCATTATTTTTTTTCCCTACCTTTATTTCCTTCATTCTATCCCTCTTTCTTGTACATTCTCTTCCTCTTTCTTCTTTCTCTATCCCTCCCTCTCTCTGTCTCTCCTTTATTCTTTCAATTATCAATCTATTTATCTAACATTGTCTATAATCAAACTATTTAATCTTACCTGTCTAAAATCAAGCAATATATTTACCTGTCTATCTTAACCTAATACTAATTCAACCTGTCTAAGTACCTGTCATTTCAACCTTACCTCGGGGGATTTAAGGCTGAAATCTTTTAGCGGAAACCCGTAGGAGGTCTGCATGTGGTAGTAGTTGAATAAGGACTCGTAGAGGGCAGCAGGCTCCCGTACCACCGTGATCCAGCGAGCGTCGGGGTGAAGTACTCTCCGGTGCTGGTGCGCGTTGAGGCGTGAATGCACCGCAAAGATGTCGATTTTACCAGTGTTAGGGAGGAGTATAAGGGGAATCATATTGACCTGGGAGGGAGAGACGGGGAGAGAGTTAAGTGGTTGTTTAGGTGTGGAAAGGTGTGTTTGGATGTGTGTGATTGGGGAACATGATTGGTGTGTGTTTGTTTGGGTGTGTTTGGGTGTGTTTAGGTGTGTTTGGGTGTGTTTGGGTGTGTTTAGGTGTGTTTGGGTGTGTTTGGGTGTGTTTAGGTGTGTTTGGGTGTGTTTAGGTGTGTTTGGGTGTGGTTTGGTGTGTTTAGGTGTGTTTGGGTGTGTTTAGGTGTGTTTGGGTGTGTTTGGGTGTGTTTAGGTGTGTTTGGGTGTGTTTAGGTGTGTTTGGGTGTGTTTGGGTGTGTTTGGGTGTGTTTAGGTGTGTTTGTATGTGTTTGGGAGAGAGAGAAAACAACATTGATCATTGTTTTTAAACACACCTGGAAGAGTGAAGGGTTACCCAGGTAGTTCCCGGCGCCGGGCAGAGCAAAGGTCAGGTTCCTCGAGTACCCAAAGCGGAACAGTATATTCTAGGGAGGAAAAGTGAGTTAAATAAAATGAATAAATAAATAAATGAAATAATTAATACAAGACACAGGTAAGTATAGTTTAGTTTTTACCTGGACGGTGGTGGAGGCACATTTGTGGGTCTTGAGGAAGAAGAGGTGAGTGACAGGTAGACAGGTGGGCGGAGACACGCCCTCCAAACCCCCCCCCGCCCCCCCCGACGCTGCATCTCCGCTGAAAGAATAAAA
>JAPQNM010000035.1:1308863-1318863 GCA_029783475.1 Metacarcinus magister
ATATTTATTTTTATCATTAATATATATTTTTATCATTAATATATATTTTTATCATTAATATATATTTTTATCATTAATATTTATTTTTATCATTAATATATATTTTTATCATTAATATATATTTTTATCATTAATATTTATTTTTATCATTAATATATATTTTTATCATTAATATTTATTTTTATCATTAATATTTATTTTTATCATTAATATATATTTTTATCATTAATATTTATTTTTATCATTAATATATATTTTTATCATTAATATATATTTTTATCATTAATATTTATTTTTATCATTAATATTATTTTTATCATTAATATATATTTTTATCATTAATATATATTTTTATCATTAATATATATTTTTATCATTAATATATATTTTTATCATTAATATTTATTTTTATCATTAATATTTATTTTTATCATTAATATATATTTTTATCATTAATATTTATTTTTATCATTAATATATATTTTTATCATTAATATTATTTTTATCATTAATATATATTTTTATCATTAATATTTATTTTTATCATTAATATTTATTTTTATCATTAATATTTATTTTTATCATTAATATTTATTTTTATCATTAATATATATTTTTATCATTAATATATATTTTTATCATTAATATTTATTTTTATCATTAATATTATTTTTATCATTAATATATATTTTTATCATTAATATTTATTTTTATCATTAATATATATTTTTATCATTAATATATATTTTTATCATTAATATATATTTTTATCATTAATATTTATTTTTATCATTAATATATATTTTTATCATTAATATATATTTTTATCATTAATATATATTTTTATCATTAATATTTATTTTTATCATTAATATATATTTTTATCATTAATATTTATTTTTATCATTAATATTTATTTTTATCATTAATATTTATTTTTATCATTAATATATATTTTTATCATTAATATATATTTTTATCATTAATATTTATTTTTATCATTAATATTTATTTTTATCATTAATATTTATTTTTATCATTAATATATATTTTTATCATTAATATATATTTTTATCATTAATATATATTTTTATCATTAATATATATTTTTATCATTAATATTTATTTTTATCATTAATATATATTTTTATCATTAATATATATTTTTATCATTAATATATATTTTTATCATTAATATTTATTTTTATCATTAATATTTATTTTTATCATTAATATTTATTTTTATCATTAATATTTATTTTTATCATTAATATATATTTTTATCATTAATATATATTTTTATCATTAATATATATTTTTATCATTAATATTTATTTTTATCATTAATATTTATTTTTATCATTAATATTTATTTTTATCATTAATATTTATTTTTATCATTAATATATATTTTTATCATTAATATATATTTTTATCATTAATATTTATTTTTATCATTAATATTTATTTTTATCATTAATATTTATTTTTATCATTAATATATATTTTTATCATTAATATATATTTTTATCATTAATATATATTTTTATCATTAATATTTATTTTTATCATTAATATTTATTTTTATCATTAATATATATTTTTATCATTAATATTTATTTTTATCATTAATATTTATTTTTATCATTAATATTTATTTTTATCATTAATATTTATTTTTATCATTAATATATATTTTTATCATTAATATTATTTTTATCATTAATATATATTTTTATCATTAATATTTATTTTTATCATTAATTATTTTTATCATTAATATATATTTTTATCATTAATATATATTTTTATCATTAATATATATTTTTATCATTAATATATATTTTTATCATTAATATTTATTTTTATCATTAATATTTATTTTTATCATTAATATATATTTTTATCATTAATATTTATTTTTATCATTAATATATATTTTTATCATTAATATATATTTTTATCATTAATATATATTTTTATCATTAATATATATTTTTATCATTAATATATATTTTTATCATTAATATTTATTTTTATCATTAATATTTATTTTTATCATTAATATTATTTTTATCATTAATATTATTTTTATCATTAATATATATTTTTATCATTAATATATATTTTTATCATTAATATTTATTTTTATCATTAATATTTATTTTTATCATTAATATTTATTTTTATCATTAATATTTATTTTTATCATTAATATTTATTTTTATCATTAATATATATTTTTATCATTAATATATATTTTTATCATTAATATTTATTTTTATCATTAATATTTATTTTTATCATTAATATATATTTTTATCATTAATATTTATTTTTATCATTAATATATATTTTTATCATTAATATTATTTTTATCATTAATATATATTTTTATCATTAATATTATTTTTATCATTAATATTATTTTTATCATTAATATATATTTTTATCATTAATATATATTTTTATCATTAATATTTATTTTTATCATTAATATATATTTTTATCATTAATATTTATTTTTATCATTAATATTTATTTTTATCATTAATATATATTTTTATCATTAATATTATTTTTATCATTAATATATATTTTTATCATTAATATTTATTTTTATCATTAATATTATTTTTATCATTAATATATATTTTTATCATTAATATATATTTTTATCATTAATATATATTTTTATCATTAATATATATTTTTATCATTAATATTTATTTTTATCATTAATATTTATTTTTATCATTAATATATATTTTTATCATTAATATATATTTTTATCATTAATATATATTTTTATCATTAATATATATTTTTATCATTAATATTTATTTTTATCATTAATATTTATTTTTATCATTAATATATATTTTTATCATTAATATTATTTTTATCATTAATATATATTTTTATCATTAATATATATTTTTATCATTAATATTTATTTTTATCATTAATATTTATTTTTATCATTAATATTATTTTTATCATTAATATTTATTTTTATCATTAATATTTATTTTTATCATTAATATATATTTTTATCATTAATATATATTTTTATCATTAATATTTAT
Organism: Metacarcinus magister; assembly: GCA_029783475.1. Taxonomy (NCBI): domain Eukaryota; kingdom Metazoa; phylum Arthropoda; class Malacostraca; order Decapoda; family Cancridae; genus Metacarcinus; species Metacarcinus magister. The sequence goes on from JAPQNM010000035.1 coordinate 1,311,953, forward strand.
TTTTATCATTAATATTATTTTTATCATTAATATATTTTTATCATTAATATTTATTTTTATCATTAATATTTATTTTTATCATTAATATATATTTTTATCATTAATATATATTTTTATCATTAATATTTATTTTTATCATTAATATATATTTTTATCATTAATATATATTTTTATCATTAATATATATTTTTATCATTAATATTTATTTTTATCATTAATATATATTTTTATCATTAATATTATTTTTATCATTAATATTATTTTTATCATTAATATATATTTTTATCATTAATATATATTTTTATCATTAATATATATTTTTATCATTAATATTATTTTTATCATTAATATTATTTTTATCATTAATATTTATTTTTATCATTAATATATATTTTTATCATTAATATTTATTTTTATCATTAATATATATTTTTATCATTAATATTTATTTTTATCATTAATATATATTTTTATCATTAATATTTATTTTTATCATTAATATATATTTTTATCATTAATATATATTTTTATCATTAATATATATTTTTATCATTAATATTTATTTTTATCATTAATATTATTTTTATCATTAATATTTATTTTTATCATTAATATATATTTTTATCATTAATATATATTTTTATCATTAATATATATTTTTATCATTAATATATATTTTTATCATTAATATTTATTTTTATCATTAATATTTATTTTTATCATTAATATATATTTTTATCATTAATATATATTTTTATCATTAATATTTATTTTTATCATTAATATATATTTTTATCATTAATATATATTTTTATCATTAATATATATTTTTATCATTAATATATATTTTTATCATTAATATATATTTTTATCATTAATATTTATTTTATCATTAATATTTATTTTTATCATTAATATTTATTTTTATCATTAATATTTATTTTTATCATTAATATATATTTTTATCATTAATATATATTTTTATCATTAATATTTATTTTTATCATTAATATTTATTTTTATCATTAATATTATTTTTATCATTAATATATATTTTTATCATTAATATTTATTTTTATCATTAATATATATTTTTATCATTAATATATATTTTTATCATTAATATATATTTTTATCATTAATATATATTTTTATCATTAATATTTATTTTTATCATTAATATTTGATTTTTATCATTAATATATATTTTTATCATTAATATTATTTTTATCATTAATATATATTTTTATCATTAATATATATTTTTATCATTAATATTTATTTTTATCATTAATATATATTTTTATCATTAATATTATTTTTATCATTAATATTTATTTTTATCATTAATATATATTTTTATCATTAATATTATTTTTATCATTAATATATATTTTTATCATTAATATTTATTTTTATCATTAATATTTATTTTTATCATTAATATTATTTTTATCATTAATATATATTTTTATCATTAATATTTATTTTTATCATTAATATATATTTTTATCATTAATATTTATTTTTATCATTAATATATATTTTTATCATTAATATATATTTTTATCATTAATATATATTTTTATCATTAATATTATTTTTATCATTAATATTTATTTTTATCATTAATATATTTTTATCATTAATATTTATTTTTATCATTAATATTTATTTTTATCATTATATTATTTTTATCATTAATATATTTTTATCATTAATATTTATTTTTATCATTAATATATATTTTTATCATTAATATATATTTTTATCATTAATATATATTTTTATCATTAATATTTATTTTTATCATTAATATTTATTTTTATCATTAATATTTATTTTTATCATTAATATTTATTTTTATCATTAATATATATTTTTATCATTAATATTTATTTTTATCATTAATATTTATTTTATCATTAATATTTATTTTTATCATTAATATTTATTTTTATCATTAATATTATTTTTATCATTAATATATATTTTTATCATTAATATATATTTTTATCATTAATATTTATTTTTATCATTAATATTTATTTTTATCATTAATATTATTTTTATCATTAATATATATTTTTATCATTAATATTTATTTTTATCATTAATATATATTTTTATCATTAATATATATTTTTATCATTAATATTTATTTTTATCATTAATATATATTTTTATCATTAATATTTATTTTTATCATTAATATTTATTTTTATCATTAATATATATTTTTATCATTAATATATATTTTTATCATTAATATTTATTTTTATCATTAATATTTATTTTTATCATTAATATTTATTTTTATCATTAATATATATTTTTATCATTAATATATATTTTTATCATTAATATTATTTTTATCATTAATATATATTTTTATCATTAATATATATTTTTATCATTAATATATATTTTTATCATTAATATTTATTTTTATCATTAATATTTATTTTTATCATTAATATTTATTTTTATCATTAATATATATTTTTATCATTAATATATATTTTTATCATTAATATTTATTTTTATCATTAATATATATTTTTATCATTAATATTTATTTTTATCATTAATATTTATTTTTATCATTAATATTTATTTTTATCATTAATATTTATTTTTATCATTAATATATATTTTTATCATTAATATATATTTTTATCATTAATATTTATTTTTATCATTAATATTTATTTTTATCATTAATATTTATTTTTATCATTAATATTTATTTTTATCATTAATATTTATTTTTATCATTAAATTTATTTTTATCATTAATTTATTTTTATCATTAATATATATTTTTATCATTAATATATATTTTTATCATTAATATTTATTTTTATCATTAATATTTATTTTTATCATTAATATATATTTTTATCATTAATATTTATTTTTATCATTAATATATATTTTTATCATTAATATATATTTTTATCATTAATATTTATTTTTATCATTAATATTTATTTTTATCATTAATATATATTTTTATCATTAATATATATTTTTATCATTAATATATATTTTTATCATTAATATTTATTTTTATCATTAATATATATTTTTATCATTAATATTTATTTTTATCATTAATATTATTTTTATCATTAATATTTATTTTTATCATTAATATTATTTTTATCATTAATATTTATTTTTATCATTAATATTTATTTTTATCATTAATATTATTTTTATCATTAATATTTATTTTTATCATTAATATTTATTTTTATCATTAATATTTATTTTTATCATTAATATTTATTTTTATCATTAATATTTATTTTTATCATTAATATTTATTTTTATCATTAATATTTATTTTTATCATTAATATTTATTTTTATCATTAATATTTATTTTTATCATTAATATTTATTTTTATCATTAATATTTATTTTTATCATTAATATTTATTTTTATCATTATATTTATTTTTATCATTAATATTTATTTTTATCATTAATATTTATTTTTATCATTATTATTTATTTGTCAATTACACATTTGTACAGAATATTTTCCTCCAAGTTATATTGTGAATAGAAAGAACAATATTGTTCCTCTATTCTTCAGATCGTTGAGTTGATCAAGAAAAATTTGAATAAAATAATAATTTTTTTTTAAATCTATAAATCGAACACTTAGAAAATACCTCGGCAGTGTAAGGGTTAAGACACACACACACACACACACACACACACACACACACACACACACACACACACACACACACATTTAGAAGGAAGAAAAAAAATAATAAAAATTAATATATATAAAGAATAAAAATAATATATATAAATAAATAAATAAATAAATAAATAAATAATAATGAAAATAGAAACGTTTTGAGGAATGTAAGTCTGTCTGTCTCTCTCTCTCTCTCTCTCTCTCTCTCTCTCTCTCTCTCTCTCTCTCTCTCTCTCTCTCTCTCTCTCTCTCTCTCTCTCTCTCTCTCTCTCTCTCTCTCTCTCTCTCTCGTGTGGATTATACGGTAACACTTTGTACACTCCTCCTCCTCCTCCTCCTCCACCTCCTCCTCCTCTATCATTATTTTCCTTATTATCTGTTCTTTCCTCTTCCTCTTCTTAGTAGTAGTAATAATAATAATAATAATAATAATAATAATAATAATAATAATAATATTATAATTATTTTTATTATTAGTAGTAGTAGTAATAGTAGTAATAATAATAGTAGTTTGAAGACCTACAACTATTATTAATATAATTTTTCAAGTATTTGTGACGGAAAAGGATTTTCGATTTTTTGGCCCGAAAATGTTGACCAAAATTTGTGTTGAATATGTTTTTCCATTTTCCTAAGTTATTATTAGTGTTACGAGGCCAATGTACAGATACAAAGTTGTAAAGCTTCAGGAGTTCTATCGACTAGTATCATCAGTTTTACAATTACTCCCATAGTGTTTGAGAAATATTAGATTTAATGATAAAAATTAATGATTTACATATATATTATTTTCTCAGTTATTTATAAGTCAATTATATTCTACTATAGCTCAAAAGAACGGGCGTCTCATGCTCTATCTTTATTATAATGTACCAATTTGACGTAAACCTCATACTTTTTGAGTTATTGCAAAAAACATGATTTCTGAAAAAAAATCTAAGGTGGTACCCTTGAAAATTTCACAAAAAATTTTCACACTTCAGAATTTGATGAAAATTGTTACATAGAAGTTCAAGGTCATCACGAACACGAATCTGTCATCAGTTTTATAATTAGTATAATATTAAACACTATTTCAGCCTTAATTGTGTAATAATGATAAGGAAAATAACCATTACTTCATATTTATTTCTCCCAGGATGAAAACACAGAGAGATAGAGATAGAGATAGATAGATAGATAGATAGATAGAGAGAGAGAGAGAGAGAGAGAGAGAGAGAGAGAGAGAGAGAAAGAAAAAAAATGGTTGAAGGGTGCTATTTGAGTCCACCTTTGTCTTACCTGTGAGTGTAATTAGCAGGTGAAAGAAAGGCTAATTACCTCTTTAAAGGTACTTAAGGATTAGTAGGTAAGGTGAGAGAGAGAGAGAGAGAGAGAGAGAGAGAGAGAGAGAGAGAGAGAGAGAGAGAGAAAGCTATAAATGTGAATGTAAGAAAACTTTACTCTCTCTCTCTCTCTCTCTCTCTCTCTCTCTTTAATACCCACATACACATATATACACCTAATCCTACCAATTAAACACACACAGACACAGACACAGACACACACACACACACACACACACACAGACACACACACACACACACACACACACACACAGTTTCTTTCCTATTTCTAGTTCAACGTTCATGATCATTATATTCATTACAGGAGGAGGAGGAGGAGGAGGAGGAGGAGGAGGAGGAGGAGGAGGAGGAGGAGGAGGAGGAGGAGGAGGAGGAGGAGGAGGAGGAGGAGAGGAGGAGGAGGAGGAAGAATGTAAAAATAATCCCACATCTCCCTTTTTCCTTTGATCATCTCCTCCTCCCTCCCCCTCCTCCTTCCTCCTCCTCCTCCTCCTTATCAGCTAACACGTGGTTCCAATTAGCATATTAACTGTCCACATAATCACCTCATACTATCAGCTGATTGGTCGTTTGCTCCTCCTCCTCTTCTTCTTCTTCTTCCTTCTCCTCCTCTTCCTCCTTTTCTATTTTTGTTATTTTTTTTATTTTTTATTTTTGAGATTCTAGTCCTCCTCTTCTTCTTCTTCCTCCTCCTCCTCCTCCTCCTCCTCTTCTTCTTCCTCCTCCTCTTTGTCTGAGGTTTGTTTATATCTCAAGAAAGTTTATTTTGTTTTGTTTTTTCTTCCTCTTCCTCTTCCTCTTCCCTTCCCTTCCATTCCCTTACCTTTCCTTTCTCTCTCCCTTTATTATCCTTTCTTCCCTTCCCTTACTTTCCTTTCCATTTCATTCATTCCTTCTTCCTCCCTTCCTTCCATTTTATATTAATTATCTTTCCCTTCCCTTCCTTTCTCCTCTTTCTTCCCTTCCCTTCCCTTTCCTTTCTCTTCTCTTCTCTCCTCTTCCCTTACTTTCCTCTCCCTTTCATTCCTTCCTTCTTTCTCTCTTCCTTCCTTTCTTTCTTTAATTTTCTTTCCTTCCTTCTTTCTCCTACTCTCTCCCTTCCCTTCCCTTCTCTTCCCATCTTCTATTATCTGGAGGGAACATTAGCTTCAGGTACAGAGAGAGAGAGAGAGAGAGAGAGAGAGAGAGAGAGAGAGAGAGAGAGAGAGAGAGAGAGAGAGAGAGAGAGAGGCACTTAGTGTGTGATTCACGTGGGTGGTTCATTAAGTGGCGAGTGTTTCTCTCTCTCTCTCTCTCTCTCTCTCTCTCTCTCTCTCTCTCTCTCTCTCTCTCTCTCTCTCTCTCTCTCTCTCTCAGATGACAAAAAGGAGAGAAAAGAGATATAAGAAAAGATAATCCTGTTCTTCCTCCTCCTCCTCCTCCTCCTCCTCCTCCTCTTCCTCCTCCTCCTCCTCCTCCTCCTCCTCCTCCTCCTCCTTAGGGAAAAAAAGAGGAAAAAAATAAGGGATGCTCGATGTTCGACTTTTTTCCTTTCTTTCCCGTGGACATAAATTCCTTTGGCTTTTTTCCCTTCACGCGGAGGAGGAGGAGGAGGAGGAGGAGGAGGAGGAGGAGGAGGAGGAGGAGGGAAGGATTTACAGTATTAAGGAATCTCGAGGTAGAATTAGAGATAGAGAAAGAGAGAGAGAGAGAGAGAGAGAGAGAGAGAGAGAGAGAGAGAGAGAGAGAGAGAGAGAGAGAGAGAGAGAGAGAGATCCCAACAATGAAGAAGACAACCTAACTTACCAACTATTTTCTCCCTCTTTCTCTCTCTCTCTCTTTCTTTAATTCTCTCTCATTCCTCCT
>JAPQNM010000035.1:1333863-1363863 GCA_029783475.1 Metacarcinus magister
AAGAGAGAGAGAGAGAGAGAGAGAGAGGAGGGGAAAAAGAGAGAGAGGGGGATCAAAGGGGAGAGAAAAAGAGAATAAAAGAGAGAGAGAGAGAGAGAGAGAGAGAGAGAGAGAGAAAGAGAGAGGGAGGGAGAGTCTTCTTGTCAATGTCACGTGTAATTGCATTGTAAGAGTGACCAACCCAACAGTCCAGCTAATTGACATGCAGAGAGAGAGAGAGAGAGAGAGAGAGAGAGAGAGAGAGAGAGAGAGAGAGAGAGAGAGAGAGAGAGAGAGAGAGGTGGTGGTGGTGGTGTTTTTAATCAAGGTAAATTCACCTGTTTTTCATCCCTGCCGCTGCCTCACCACAGGTAAACAAGGAGACTCATAACTTATACTTATCATGTTGACTCCTATCTCCCCCCTCCCCCCCCCCTTCTCTCTCTCTCTCTCTCTCTCTCTCTCTCTCTCTCTCTCTCTCTCTCTCTCTCTCTCTCTCTCTCTCTCTCTCTCCGTGATGCATAAAATAATTGAGAAACAAACATAATAAACAGATTAACAACTAAAATCAATGGAGAGAGAGAGAGAGAGAGAGAGAGAGAGAGAGAGAGAGAGAGAGAGAGAGAGAGAGAGAGAGAGGAGGGGAGGGGGGGGAGGGGTGGTTTTAATGTCGTTTCCAATACAATATCAGGTGAGGACGGAAAGCTAAGATTGGAATGGTCTACACCTGTACGGAGGAGGAGGAGGAGGAGGAGGAGGAGGAGGAGGAGGAGGAGGAGGAGGAGGAGGAGGAGGAGGAGGAGGAAGAAGAGAATAACAACAAATAAATAAAGTGAGGTTGCTATAAAAATAAAAGAAAAAATATATATAAAAGAAAAACAGGAATAATAATAATAATAATAATAATAATAATAATAATAATAATAATAATAATAATAATAATAATAATAATAATAATAATAATAATAATAATAATAATAATAATAATAATAATAACAATAATAATAATAATAATAAAACAAAAAAACAGAATATAAGAACAAAATTACCAAAAAAAACACACGAAAAACAGGTATAAACACAGAGAGACAGAGAGAGAGAGAGAGAGAGAGAGAGAGAGAGAGAGAGAGAGAGAGAGAGAGAGAGAGAGAGAGAGAGGCCCTTCAATAGCCCCGTACACACACACAAATCAGTCCCCCTCTCAATAGAAACTGACCTCTTCGTTTTCTTTAAAGGGCCCAGCCTAAAAGCAGCCCTCTCCCCCCCCCCTTCTCTACCCTCCCCCCCCCATTCTCTCCCCTCTCTTAACCTTACCTCCCCTCTCCCCTCTTAACCAAACACTGGGAGAGGGAAGGAGGGTAAAGCAATGGAATAAGGAATTAGAGAAAGGGTGAGAGAGAGAGAGAGAGAGAGAGAGAGAGAGAGAGAGAGAGAGAGAGAGAGAGAGAGAGAGAGAGAGTAAGGGTTGGAAGGAGAGGAAGGAAGGAAGGAAGGAAGGAAGGAAGGAAGAGAGGGGAGAGAAAGAAAGAAAGAGAGAGAGAAAATAACGTGTAAGCTTTTGTTTGTGAGAAAAACACACACACGCACTTTTGTTTTCCCCCTTTCTCTCTCTCTCTCTCTCTCTCTCTCTCTCTCTCTCTCTCTCTCTCTCTCTCTCTCTCTCTCTCTCTCTCTCTCTCTCTCTCTCTCTCTCTCATACCACCACACACCTGAGAGATAAAAATAATAAGAGGTGAAAGTAACAAAAACAGAGAGAGAGAGAGAGAGAGAGAGAGAGAGAGAGAGAGAGAGAGAGAGAGAGAGAGAGAGAGAGAGAGAGAGAGAGAGAGAGAGAGAGAGAGAATGCACAGGTAAAAGGCAAGGACAGGACACGACAGGTAGAAACAGGTGTGATAAAAAAAATATATATATAAAAAAGAAAGAAAGAAAGAAAGAAAGAAAGAAAGAAAGAAAAATAAAGCAAATCAAATCAACATCAAAACATCAAAATTAGACCCAAAAAAAAGGGGGGGGAGGGGAGGAAAGGGGGGTGAAAAAGGGGGGGAGGGGAGGAAAGGGAGGTGAAAAAAGAGAGAAGGGGTGAGGGAAGGTAAGGGAGAGGGAGGGGAGAGAAGAGGTGAAAAAGAAGGGAGGGAGGTAAAGGAGGGGAGGGGAAGGGGAGGTAAGGGGAGGGGGAGGTAGGGGAGAAGCGACATACCTGGTTGCTATGGTTACGCCTTTCTTAACTGTCTCCTGGCTTGTGATTGGTCCAGTTGACAAGCCTTCCCCTCATTGGTCAGCCACCTCATAGACGCCATTTTCACTACTAAGGTGTTAAGGTGATGGATGGCACCTCATTTTCACCTCATTTTCATTATCATTTTCAAGTCATTATCACTTTTTTTTCTCATTTTTATTTTTATTTTCTTATTTTCACTTTCGTTTTTTATTTGTTATTATTTTTTTACCTCATTTTCATTTCACTTTCTATTAATTATCACTTTTTTCCTTCATTTTCCCTTCCTTTCTATAAATTATCACATTTACACCTCACTTTCATTTCATTTTCTATTAATTATCACCTTTTTTCCCTCATTTTCATTGCAATTTTCTCTCATTTCACTTTCACTCTTATTAATGATCACCTTTACCCTTCACTTTCATTCTAATTTACTCTCATTTATTCTTTCCATTCACTTTCATTTCATTTTCTATCAATTATCACCTTTTTTCCCTCATTTTCACTTTCATTTACTCTCATTTATCACTTTCATTATCATTTTCTATCAATTATCACCTTTTTTCCCTCATTTTCATTCTAATTCACTCATTTTCATTTCATTTTCTATCAATTATCACCTTTTTTCCCTCATTTTCATTTTAATTTCCTCTCATTATCACTTTCATCTAATTTATAAGACCATTTTAATCATGTTCCCATCCGTGTGTGTGTGTGTGTGTGTGTGTGTGTGTGTGTGTGTGTGTGTGTGTGTGTGTGTGTGTGTGTGTGTGTGTGTGTATGTGTGTGTCAATCCTTCACACCTGTGGCTGGATTTTATTACCTGTCCTCTTCCTCCTCCTCCTCCTCTTCTTCTTCTTCTTCTTCTTCTTCTTCTTCCTCCTCCTCCTCCTCCTCCTCCTCTTGGTTAGGCTTTATATTTGTAGTTTAAAAATAATATAAAAAAATATTAAGCCTTTCTCTCTCTCTCTCTCTCTCTCTCTCTCTCTCATGGTAGGTAAATATTTTAAAGGAATGGAGGAGGAAGGAAGGTGAAAGAAAAGAAGGAAGAAGAGAGAGAGAGAGAGAGAGAGAGAGAGAGAGAGAGAGAGAGAGAGAGAGAGAGAGAGAGAGAGAGAGAGAGAGAGAGAGAGAGAGAGAGAGATCCCTTATAGTTATAGAGAATGTGAATCCTACGGCAGTAAATCAGTTTTTTATCTCTCGTTCTCTCTTCCTCCCCCCCCTCTCCCTCTCTCTCTCTCTCTCTCTCTCTCTCTCTCTCTCTCTCTCTCTCTCTCTCTCTCTCTCAATAATATGAATATTTTAAATTAATATCCAAATAATCAGACAAATACATAATAATAATAATAATAATATACCAATTAGAGAGAGAGAGAGAGAGAGAGAGAGAGAGAGAGAGAGGAGAGAGAGAGAGAGAGAGAGAGAGAGAGAATTAATATAAAACCCAAAACATAATAATAGTGGAGAAAAAAAAATAGAAGGAAGGAAGGAAGGATATTTATAAAAGATGGAGGAACGAATGGGAGGAAGGAGGGAAAAAATGAAAGGAGAGAAAATAGATGAATGAAGGAAGGAAGGAAGGCATGAAGGAGGAGGAGGAGGAGGAGGAGGATTTACCTCTGTCGCACTGCGTCACAGAAGATATTGTGACCGCGCGGTCCTCCTCCTCCTCCTCTTTTCTCTCTTATTTCCAGAATTTTTCCCCGTACTTTCCCCTCCCCCCCCCCTCTCTCTCTCTCGTGTTAACAATTCTAATCATTTCTTCCCTCTGTCCTTCCTCCTCCTCCTCCTCCTTCCCCCCCCCCTTCGCCTCAGGCTGTCTTCTCATCAGGTTAACCGAGACAAAACAGTGTCGGAGGAGCGGGGAGGGAAGGCGAGGGAGAGGAGAGAGGAGGGAGCAGGAAGGTAGGAGAGGGAGAGGGAGGAAGGGGAGGGAGCAGGAAGGTAGGAGAGGGAGAGGGAGGGAGAGGGAGGGAGAGGGAGAGGGAGAGGGAGGGGGGGAGGGGAGGGTTAGTATAAAAGAGAGGGGGAGTAGAGGGGAGTTATCCTCACCTCCCCTTGGGCGTGTGTTGCCTTAAATGAGTTACAAATACCCACGAGGCAGGCAGGCACTCCCCCCCCAACCTACCACCAACCCCAACACCTCCACACCCCCCCTAACACCACCACCACCACCCCCAGCCCCCCTAGCAGCACTCCACCTGCCCAGCACCACCCAGGTAAATATCTAGTTACCTTTATAATACAATACAAATTCAACCTCAGATACTTGTTGAGATCACTTCAGTTATGCCGCGGAATTACTGAAATTAATTATATATATTATTTTGTTTAAGTTACGTTAGGTTTGGTTAGGTTAATGATAAGTAGGGTGTGTTGTGGTAGGTGCAGACGCAATTTTATTTCATAGCCACACGCCATTCTAGTGAAGATGTAAAATTTTAACCGGAAAAATGATTTGTTGGCATAACCTTACCAGAGCTGAGTAACTAAACCTAACCTTATTAACTGAACTAAATAGAACTAAATAGAACTAAACTTAATTAAACTCAACTTAACTTAACTAAACTAAACTAAACAGAACTAAATAGAACTAAATTGAACTAAACTAAACTAAACTAAACTAAACGTAACCAAACCTAACTAAACCCGAGGGGAATATTTGCATTACAGTCGTGTATATAAACTTTTATCGCTATGTGCAGAACAGTCATGTATATACACACTGTTATATTGAATAGATATTTGCATTAGTCGTGTATATAAACTTGTCGGTCAATATTGTTAAGACGACACGTTCACTATCTGGTTACCTTTATAATGCAATGCAAATTCAACTTCAGATACTTGTTCAGATCACAACAAACTGTTTTGCCGATCAATTACACAAAAAAATACAGAATTATTATTTTTAGCGGAGTTATGTTAGGATTAGTTAGGTTAAGTTAGGTTTGGTTACGTTAAGTTAGGTTTGGTTAGGTTAAGTTAAGTTTGGTTACGTTTAGTTAGGTTAAGTTAGGTTTGGTTACGTTTAGTTAGGTTAAGTTAGGTTTGGTTACGTTAAGTTAGGTTAAGTTAAGTTTGGTTACGTTTAGTTAGGTTAAGTTAGGTTTGGTTACGTTTAGTTAGGTTAAGTTAGGTTTGGTTACGTTAAGTTAGGTTAAGTTAAGTTTGGTTACGTTTAGTTAGGTTTAGTTAGGTTAAGTTAAGTTTGGTTATGTTTAGTTAGGTTTGGTTGTGTTGGGTTGAGTGTTTTGAATTAATCTGATGTTTGTTTGTTAGGCCGGGCAATTTCTTTCTTTTTTTCCTCCCAAGATAAAAATTGACACATAAAAAGTCAGATTAAATCAAAACCATCAAAATCAATAAGAGAAAAACATTTACAAACTACTTCAATAATACAGGAAGAGGAACAAAATAAGTGTTGGATTTCACTTAACATTAGAGGTGTTGACTCTCATCATTTGAAAGAGTTGAAGTCATAGGCAGGTGGACAAACAGACAAAGGAAGAGAGTTGCAGAGTTGACCAGTGTAAGGGATGAAAGAGTGAAGATACTGGTTCACTCTTGCATTAGGAAGATGGACAGAATAGGGATGAGAGGAAGTAGAAAGTCTTGTGCAGTGAGGAGAGGGGTGTGGGGGGGGGGGGGGAGCAGGCATGCAGTTAGCAAGTTGAGAAGAGCAGTCAGCATGAAAATAGCGGTAGAAGATAGATAAAGATGCAACATTGCGGCAGTGACTTCAAGAATCAAGACAGTCAGTTAGAGGAGGAGAGTTGAGGAGACGAAAAGCTTTAGACTCCACCCTGTTTAATAAAGCTGTGTGAGTTGAGCCCCGCCCCCCCCAGACATGTGAGCCATACTCCATACATGGGCGGATAAGGCCCCTGTACAGAGCAAGCAGCTGAGAGGGAGAGAAGAATTGACGCAGACGCCATAGGACACCTAACTTCTTGGAAGCTGATTTAGCAAGAGTAGAGATATGAAATTGCCAGTTTAGATTTTTAATAAAGGATAGACCGAGTGTGTTTAATGTGGAGGTGGAGGTGGAGGAGAGGGGAAGTTGAGTGTCATTGAAGAAGAGTGTTTAGTTATCTGGAAGGTTATGTTGAGTAGATAGTTGTAGGAATGGAGTTTTTGGTGCATTGAACAGAACCAGGTTTGCTCTGCACCAATCAGAAACAAGTGAAAGATCAGAAGTTAAGCGTCCTATAGCATCTCGCCTCGAGTCATTTAATTGTTGTTGGGTTGGGCGTCTGTCTGTTGTACGACGTTGAACAGTGCAAGGTGGTGTCATCAGCATGGGAGTGGATAGGGCATTGAGTCAGATTTAGGAGATGATGAGTAGAAAGAGTGTGTGTCGGTGTGATAGGACAGAACAGAACCCTGAGGAACACCACTGTTGATACTTTTAGGAGAAGAACAATGACCGTCCACTACAGCAGCAATAGACCGGTCGGAAAGGAAACTAGAGATGAAGGTACAGAGAGAAGGATAGAAGCTGTAGGAGGGTAGTTTAGAAATTAAAGATTTATGCCAGACTCTATCGAAGGCTTCCGCTATGTGAAGGCCGACAGCAAAGGTTTCACCGCAGGCCCTAAAAGAGGATGACCAAGATTCAGTTGGGAAAGCAAGAAGATCACCAGTAGATCGGCCTTTACGGAAACCATACTGGCAATCAGAGAGAAGGTTGTTACAAGGATTGGAGCGGTCACCCTTTTTAGAGACAGGTTGAATGTGAGCAAAGTTCCAGCAAGAAGGAGAAGTAGAAGTAGACACACACAGACGAGTAAGGTGAAGAGTTGTAAGTTATTAAAAGATGAACAATGTTGTGCGTGCCTCCAAGGCTTCCAGGACACAAGTAAGTATGGAAATAGTTTGTATGCGTAAAGTTCATAAGCAAATGTGCGTAAGGGATAAAGTTCCTTTGAAAAAAGTTAGTACGCTAAAGTTAGTATGCAGATGTTCGTATGGTATGAAGTAAGTATGAAAAATATTTGTAACGACCTAATCTAACGTGACCTGACTTGACCGGACCTAACCTGACATAACCTAACGCGTACAAACATTTTCCTAACGAACATTGCCAACCCGAACATTCAACCTTACAATTTATTTCCATTATGAACTTTATATACTGTATGTACTTTATCCTGACGTACTTTAGGCAAACAAACTTTATCCTGCCAATTATTGCCATACCAACTTTTGTCCAGAACCAGTCTGCAAGGCAGGCAGTGAAGGATAACAAAGGTGAAGGTTTGGTCACCAGGCGGTGAAGGATAACAAGCTGGTCAGGGAAAGAACATGAAACACAAACATGCTGGTGAACATTGCAATCCCCTCAAATGGAGATCTCAGCATAAGGAAAGTGAGATAGGATGTGCTCCACCTTGGAAGTCAAATAGTCAAAGAATTGCACATAGTCAGAGGAATTAGGTGAGAGATATACAGCACAGATGAATTTAGTTAGAGAGTGACATTGAAGTCTTAGCCAGATGGTAGAACATTGTGAAGATTCAAGATTGTGTGCACGAGAGCAAGTAATGTGGTTACGCACATGTGTGCACCAGTCAGCTTTGGATTGCAAATGGTGATATATAAAGTAGGATGGAACAGGGAACAGAGAAGAGAGAAGGGTCTGGTGTCAGTAGTGACAGTCAACTGTGTTTCAGTTAGCAAGACAAGATGAGGTTTAGTGGAGGAGAGATGGTGTTCCACAGATTGCAAGTTAGATCTAAGGCCACGAATGTTGCAGAAATCAAGAGTAAAAGTGTTATAGGAAGTGTCAAGACACCCGAGGTGGTGAGCAGAGGGGCAGTCCGACCTGGGGACAGTTGTGGTCCCCGCCCCAGATGGGGACTCAGAGGCTGGGTGTGGTGAAGCCATTATAAATGTGGATTTGAAGGGAGTGTAAAAGTGTAAGGTGTAGTGTAGTAATGTTATGTAGGTAGTAGTATAAGTTGTGTTTAGAGGTGAGGCTGCAGCTGCTCTCTTGTGTAAATGAGACACTAAGGGAACCGGGAAGAGAGGACAGACACGAGGACACACAGTCTGCACCACTCACTACAACTATTACTACTACTACTACATCCCCGTGAGTACAGTACAGTACAGTACAGTACAGTACTCTCCTGGAGTGTTCCAGCGGGCGGCAGGTGTCTCCTGCCTACTCCTACTAAGTTGTGTTGTGTTGTGTTGTGTTGTGTTTAGTTAGGTTAGTTTAGGTTCGGTTTATTTAACTGCAGCTCTGGGAAGGTTATGTAAACAAAACTATTTTTTCTGATAGATTTTGATGTGTTTAGAATTAATCTGATGTTTGTTTTTGTTTGTTTGTTTGTTTGGCAATTGTTTTGTTTTTTCCCAAGATAAAATTTGACAAAAAAGTCAGATTAATTCAAAATCATCAAAATTAATTAGAGAAAAATTGCTGAAAATAATTTTAAGCAAACCTAATTAAACCTAACCTAACCTAACCTAACGTAACCTAAACTAAACTAAACTAGGTAAAGATTCGTGAAGATCCAATAGGTTAGATTAATTTAATTAGGTTTGATTAGGTTAGGTTAGATTTGATTAGATTTGATTAGGTTTGCTTAGGTTAGATTAGGTTTGCTTAGGTTAGGTTAGGTTAGATTAGGTTTGATTAGATTTGATTAGGTTTGATTAGCTTAGGTTAGGTTAGGTTTGATTAGGTTTGATCAGGTTTGCTTAGGTTAGGTTAGGTTAGGTTTGATTAGGTTAGCTTAGGATTACTTAAAGCAATTTTTTTCATATAGATTTTAATGGTTTTGAATTAATCTGACTTTTTTTTTTGTGGCAAGTTTTACCTTAGGAGATAAAGAGGGGAGGAGAAAAGTTGCATTTCATAATCTATATATCAGAAAAAAAATTGCTTAGTACAAAAAACATACATACATACATAAATAAATACATACATAAATACATAAATACATACATAAATACATAAATACATACATAAATACATACATAATCTTGACCATGTATAGTTAGGTTAGGTTAAGTTTAGTTAGGTTAGGTTAGGTTAGGTTAAATTTGGTTTATTTAGGCTTATTTAACATCACTAAACTTAACATAACCTAAAAAAAAGTGTAAATGCACATAGAAGAAGCAGTCATATCTTAGTCACAACCCCCCCCCCACAATCACCCCCAACCCCCCACACCACCCCCACAATCCCGCACCACCACCCCCAACCCCCCACATCCACCCCCAGCCCCCCACAACCACCATCACCCCCCAGCACCACCATCCGCCATCTTGGAAAAAATTTGCATATATGTACTAAATCCCATTATTTGTCTTATTTCAACACTTTTACCTTATGTCACTATAATCATCTTATGTATTAACCTATTCTCCTTCATTACCACTTGATTCACCTTTGTTATGTATGTAATTTATCCGTTTTTCTTACTTTTAGTCCGGGTTTCTGATGCGTGGTGGGTCGCACGTGCACACTCCCAAGGTTACGTCCGCCTGCCTTCACGTCAGCTCGCTATCTGTGCTTGAAGGCTTTGCATCTTGCCGCCCCGCGTAATGTTTCATAAGATGACGTCATTAATTTATATCTTAATTTGATTTATAGACTTAATTGAGATAAAATTCCATTGGATTTGAGTTTTTTATTTAATTTTTTGTTATTTTGAATATGTTTTTGGTTTGTAATTTTTGTTTTTAATCAGTTATCAGTTTAATTATTAGATTTCAATTACGGCTGTATGTCTATATATACAGTTATTTGAGATAAAACTGTGTTAAAACAATTTATTGCATTAATAATTAGTCATTTTTAATCGATATTTGGTTTATATAAGGTTTTATTTATTTTTATTGACCGACTAACCGTTTACATTCCGCTTAGAAACTAGTTCTAATGGATATTATTGAATTACTCAATTAATAAATAAAACTATTATTAAAAAACGTTAACAATATATAGTTTAAACATTTTTACATTAATATACAGAAGCTACAAGCTGTAATATTAAGAAACTTTACACTCTACCTATAAAAGATTTTAAACGTCTTTCGTTTTGTTTTAATAAGCTTATTTTCATACAAATAGACGATTATATTAACGTTCGATGATTCCTGCAGCTTCTTGAACAACTCCTTTACAAATGGTAATGATAACTATGACCGTTTAATTTGATAGTAATGAGAAAAATGGAAAAACGTAATAGCTTTGAAAAATATTTGAATTTTAATGACAATTAATTCATATATCCTCCTCTTCTTACTCCTCCTCTCCCTCTTCCTCCTCCTCCTCCTCCTCCTCCTCCTCCTCCTTGATTTGCATGGCTGGTAGGAATTGGAAACAATTAACAACTAATATGATGTAAAGATAGAAAAAGAATTCTTTCTCTTCCTGCTCATTCTTCTCATCCTTCCTGCTATCCTTACTTCCATCTTATTTTCATACAAATAGACGATTATATTAACGTTCGATGATTCCTGCAGCTTCTTGAACAACTCCTTTACAATTGCTAATGATAACTATGACCGTTTAATTTGACAGTAATGAGAAAAATGGAAAAACGTAATAGTTTTGAAAAAATATTTGAATTTTAACGACAATTAGTTCTTTCCTTCCATCCTTCCTTCCTTCCTTCCTTCCTTCCTTCCTTCCATCATAACTCGAATTATGTAACACCTGAATCATAAATAACAAGGTGTGTTTGCATTTAGGGAAAACTGAACTTATATTAATAGGATCAAAAACAAAACTAGAATAGATAATATAGATAACTTTAATATAACATGTTTGCGTCAGGTAATAAGAGGAGTTTGAAATCAGTACAATACTTATACAAAAAAATCAGTGTGTCTCAGAGGAATTAAACTGTAAACAAATCATCAAGAGGATAAATACAAGGTTAATATTGATGTACAGACAAACACAAAACCTCACTTTCATTACACATGTTCCTTTTAGCACTCTAGCCTAAGCAGTACATCTAAAAAACAATTACAAATATGTCAAAACAAGATTATTATATTTATTCTAACTTAGACCTCATATAAGCCAAGTGGAGAGAGGGAAAAAGTAAATATGTTAAATGTTAAAAATAGAGTTAGGGAATTGATATGAAGCCATGCACACAATATTCCTAACAATAGAGGACCAACATATTAGGCCATTAACAGCCATTTACAGCCATTAACAGCCATTTACAGCCATTAACAGCCATTTACAGCCATTAACAGCCATTTACAGCTATTAAAGACTGGAATTCACTACCCAAAAGCACACAAAACACTCCATCCAATCACCTGTTTAAATCAACACTCAGGAATTATTGACTAGGTTGATTATTTTTAGTATTTTTATATTTTTTGAATTTTAGAATACTTTTAGAATGCTAGGCTTGTGTTTTTAAGTTAGTACAATAGTAAGTTATATAGTGTTTTGTATTGTATGTGTCATGGTGTGTGTGTAGCCATAGTGGATCCTGTGTCCTGTGTCTGCCCATCTTGCTGCTAAAATGGGACTCTATGCTGGAAATAAATTGCTAAACTTTAATAGGTGAGATTTATGGTTGTTAATGTTTTTTGTTTCCCCTTTTTGTTAACGATTTTGTTTTGTCTTGGGCAGTGTGTGTGTGTGTAGTTTGAAGGGCAGGGCAGGGCCAGGGCAGGGCAGGGCAGGGCAGGGCAGGTCAGGGTCTTGAGTGCTTTGTAATGACCTCACATCACACCGGTGTCATTCTGGGTATCCTGTTTAACCTTACAGGGCTGGCAAACTCACAACAATGTTCTAATTCACTTTTAAATACAGAGTGATGTATAAGAGTGATATATTAATTGAACTATTTAGAACAGATGTGCAAAGGTGTGTAAAGGTGTGCAGAAGCCAAAATGTGCAATCTTCCACTACAAAATAAAACCAAACCGGGGAGGCGGTGGTGCAGTGGTCAGCGTTCAGGGCATGCAAGCCTAGGATTCCGGGTTCGAGTCCCTGATACCCGGTGACCACTTTTCAATATTTGGTATCACCGCTGAGTGGCCAAACACTACCCAAATTGCTGCCATACTGTCCTCAGATGGGACTTACAACGTTAATATGCATCTGAGGCTGTAGCAGCAATAAGCCTCACACGTTCTCAACATATTCATAAGAGAACGTAAACATTTGATGCGTCACTATAAAAATTCTAAAAACCTACCAAATAACAGGCGAGGCAAGTCCATCCGTGCCTCCATATACCTACTGGTGCCAACGGTTAATGATATAGAAAATTCTCTTATATTCAAATTCTCTTCTTACATGAAAATAAACACTTGTAATACAAAACAATACTTAAATAATGGCACAAAATGAACAGAGAAATCCACATAATAACAGCCATGAAGAAATTTTAATAATTTTTTTTTTAACTGTACTAAGGTGAAAATATGAACCCCAACCTTAAATAACTCCTGCTGTTCAATACCTGACTCTTGTCCACAGGTAAGTCTGTCCTCAAGCAAATAACACTGCTCTGCTCCCTCAATGCCTGCACATCAACATCACTCAAGTCAACAAGCACACCAAAGTTGTCTCTAACTTCCCCCACAGAGTGACTGCCACCGTCTACCACGACATTAAAACATGACACTTCCAGCCTCTTGATTGCATTAGGTATTGGCTCACCTGCTGCCTCATGGCCTAAGTGTCTCTTTGTGCACCTTAACCTCTTCTCCTTAAACACTGGCTCACTATTCACTTGTTCACAAATCTCTTCTGCAGAGAGCTGTGCACCATTACAGCCAGTAGTTGTGGTGTAACTGGTCAAGTTATCCTTACTGTTCTGGATGAGGTTCACTGCAACATCAAGTTATATGTTAACTCACTCAAGAAGGTTGTTTGTGATGTTAATTCTGGAAAGAAAGTCACATCAGACCACACAGCATATTTGCAATCTAAATGACCCTACTTCCTCAGCCAGGGAATGGGTCCCAACTTGCACCATGTGATGATTAACACCTTCCCTGACCTCCAACAAGGCTTATCTCACCTTATCTGCCTCATAGTGTAAAGCTTCAATACTCTTAATGCAACTTTCCCATCGCGTCTCACTCCAGGACACATCACAATCACAACCACAATCACAATCACAACCACAACCACAATCACAATCACAATCACAATCACAACCACAATCACAATCACAATCACACACATCTGCTCGTTGTGACTAATGTCTGGAGTACAATCCAATAGCATTATATAATATTTGGACTTCTTAATTTCTGCCATTATTTTCTCTAATATTTTATTACTGATACAACCAATCAATTCATTGTGTATGGTTTTCCCCAACCTATGCTGTGCTCCACTGCCAGTTCGTCTTATGTGTTCTTTCAAAACTGTGTCATATTTTGCCATCAATTCCACTTTTTTCAAGAAGTTTCCGTTACGCTGGCTAGTTGTGTCCACGCCACACACGGTGATGTGCTCCAGTATGGTGGTGACGGGTGACGGGCACTAGTCTGGTTTGAGTGTGCATTAAGCAGGCACTGTAGCCATCTCTATGCCACCAGCACGGCCCTTATGGCGTGGTTCTGAATGACTTGCACACGCTGCTGTTGGTTGTGTGGAGTGTACAGCTGAGGACGGAGGTGGAAGGCGGCGGCGGCGGCGCTGGGTGGCGTAACGCTTTCTCCCTCATCACGTTGAGCCTGGCTTCCGTCCCTTCACTCAGGTAGATGCCTTGTGCCGTTTGTCAGGCCACACCCCGAGGTAGTGGTGAGAGTTGGTGAGTGCCACAGTGCCAGGCCGATGCCATGCACTCGCACCTGGCACTCTGGGTTGGCGCCCTGCATCATCATGGCATTAATAAAGGACTTGTGCACCCAGAACTTCAGTCCACTCGCCTTATTTACCTCACTTTCTACCTAAATAATACAATAATTATATAGAAAACATTGATCAAGAAGTGTTAGGTAGAGGGCCAGCGTGTGTCTGTTTTTAAGGAAAATAAATAAAAACAGCTGATTACATTGTAGAAGTCAACATAACATTTAGGGAACATTATAACATGGTATTGGCATTACTTGGTGTATTATTTATATAAGAATGTCATTATTGATGTTTCTGCATTGTATTTAAGGCTTTGGAAGGAAAATAAACCTTGGAAAACACTTTTTTTTTTTACTTGAATCATGGTTTGAAGACAGACACTTAGACTTGTGTAGGTAATATAGTTTTTGTTTATATTACTTTATTTAGTGTTTTCTAACCTTTATTATAACATATTATCACTTTATAACGTAATGAGTTTTGAAAGCATGATCTTAACAGAAACTCACTAACACACTAATATATCACAGCCAAGTATGATATTCTTATGATTATAATAAATATTTAAAACGTTTGCATATACTAATAGTTACAGTTAATCTTGTTTTAATATAATATTAATAATAAACATAGGCTCGTTTAAGAGACATCCTTCCCTACCGCCGTGACAATCACCCGTATTTAACACCATAATAATAGTGGTGTTTAAAGTGTTATGTTCAGCTTTCCGTGGCAGAGGTGTAGCAGGACAGGTGAGTGTGACCCTGTAGTACTTGTAGGGAAGGGCGGCAGGGGTTGGCAGGTCCCAGGGAAGGTGTAATAAGGTAGTAACTAACTTTTTCTTGTGACCGCTAGCAGCCAGACAGGACCTGGTGATATTTCTTCGTTTTAAACCTTCCCTGTTCCTCTCCATGTCATTTTGAGGCATGGAGGAGCAGTAACACATCATTCTTCACCATTAATAGTGGAGGGATATAAGGAAAACATTACCTATTAAGCGTAAGTAACCTCATATAAGAACATCAAGTTTCAACAGGTGGCGGCCGTGTTGGCATTGTTGATCACGTATATATTAAACCAAAATTGAGATTTTTGTTATACACAGGAAAGCAATTATATATACTTTAAAAAATCGAGTGAAATGCCTAACTTGTTTCTACATAAACATTTGTTATATTTGATTCGTATTTATTTCATGAAAAATGTTTATTTCTAAGGTCAATCATAAAATCGATAAATAGAATAAAGCAATAATAATGAAATTAAACCAATATAAACCATAGAATAGAACATATAAACATTATTCAAACCGAAAGTAAAGCCTAAATAAGCCATAGAAAAAAGAAAAACGGAAAAAACAATGAAAAAATGAGAAAAAAACACCGTAATTATTCGTTTACATCCAAGAGTGTTAATTATAGCGTGTTAGGTACAGTTTAAGAAGTGTTAGGACATGACGACCTACAAGGATATAGATGAAGGTGAGTGTGTTGTGTTGTGAGTGTGTTATGGTGGGCTGACGGGGCTGAAAGGCTGAATATACCACTAGGGATGTACACCTTTTTCCTTCCTTTCTAAGTCTATTTGAGGGAAGGAGGAGCAGTAACACGTTATTCTTCACTAACAGAGTGGTGAACGATTGGAATAGGCTGGGTAGACACGTAGTAAGTGGTGAGTCAATAGGTAGCTTTAAAAGACGGTTGGATCAGAGTATGGATAGGGATGACAGGTGGGATGGATAAATATTAGATTATTACAAGGGTGGGGGGCAAGGAGCTGCCTCGTGTAGGTCATCAACTGGCCTCTTGCAGTCTCATCAATTCTTATGTTCTTATGTTCTTCTATCTAGTAAGGGAATGGACATGTATCCCTGTTAAGAAGACGAAAACAGACCGGTAGGTGATAATAATAATAATAATATACATTACTAGACTATTTAAATGTATTATTGAAGTCAAAGTCATATGTAGAAGTTATCTTATCTATATTTTTCGATGATTAGGCAAAATTTGTACCATGACAAATAAATATCAAACTCCAATAATTGCCACAAAACGAAAACAATACACTTATGAAACAAATCTTACGTGATAAAAAATGATATTGATAAAATAATACAACTAAAAACATAAATTACACTATATAAAAACAGCAAAAATATAACCAAGATAACAATATGAACAACACACCAAATATTAACCACAAAACGATAAAAAAACACACTTATTAACCAAACCTTAGGAAACAAAAACAATACACATAAAATAACGAATCCAAAAATATAAACAAACCCACATAACATTACTAAAAAAGTAACCGAAAAACAATGTAGACGAAATAAAATCAAGAAGGCTCCGCCATTACGCTGCAAGACACAAGAGGAAGAGGAGTGTTACAGGGTAAGGTAAAGATCCTTGCCGCCCCCTGCCGCCCCCTGCTGCCCCCCCTGCCGCCGCCCTGCCTCTGAGGGGAAACAAGGACACTTTCCCCTCACCTAGGAGCCCAAAGAAGCAGCGACGTGGGTGTAATTATAGGTAAAATGGCGGCGCCCAACACAGGTGAGAAGCCAGGTGTGTTTGTGTGTTTGTTTGTTGATTATATTTATTTATTTATTTATTTATATATTCATTGGGTTTGTTAATGTTATCTTATTGTTGTTTGTTATTGTTTGCGTTTATTTTGTTTTTGTTTATTTTTGTGAAGTTTGTGGTATTTATATTGTTTCGTTATTTCATCTATTAAGTTTTAGTTATTTTATTGTTATTTTATGATGTATTTCATTGTGTATTTTGTTTTTATTCGTGTGGTAATTCTTTGTATTTGTGGGGAAATTGACCTTATTTTTATCTTATTTTATTGATTATTATTAAGTTTATTCTATTTTTTGTCTTATTCATGTATACTTACTTGGTATACTTGTTCTTGTTCTTGGGAGTTTGTTGTGGCCGTGCAGGCTGTGGTGCCACAGCCTGCACGGCCACACCAGTGCAGGCTGCAGATGAGTAAGTGGATCAGGTCCTGTTGAGTTGACCTGACCTTTGGAGGAAGGTCATGGTGTGTTGGAGTACTTTGAGGGCCAGGTCAGGGTCTTGAGAGCCACCTAAGAGGTCAGTTATTGCTGGTCTGCGGAGGTGAAGAGACGACAGTGAGTGTAGGAGTGCCATGCGGTGGGAGTGGTGACGAGGACAGTGTAGTAGGAGGTGTTCTGGGGTGTCAGGTTGTGTGGGGCACCAAGGGCAGTGGGGGTCCTGTCATGCCCAGCTTGTGTAGGTGTGAGTTTAGGCGGCTGTGTCCAATTGTGAGTGTGGTGAGGGCAGTGTTGGTGGCACGGCTGGGGGAGTAGTGAGTAGGTCCACCAGTGGTGTCGTGTGTCTTGTCTAATGTGTCCAAGTGAAGTGTACTGTAAAGCGTTAGTCAGGTCTGTGTCCCAGTGTAGTTTACAGGCTGTGTGGAGGTTAGTGAGAGAGTCGGTCTGGTCGGTGGGGAGGTGTATGGGGAAGGGGTGGGAGTGTGCCTCCGCTGCCGCTCTGTCGGCCACTGTGTTGCCCATGACGCCCACGTGTGAGGGGACCCACTGAAGGTGGATGGAGAAGCCAGAAGAGGATAGTTGGAGAAGAAAGTTGTGAATGACTGGCTGGGTTCTAAGAACATTTAAAACACGAGAAGAAAAGTGCATGATGACCCTGTGGAAAACTATGGTCCTGCCCAGACTAGAATATTGGTGTCAGCTTTGGTCCCCTGACAAAATTCAAGACATAACCTCCCTTGAAGCCCCACAAAGGACCTTCACCAGTAGAATTCAGGGCGTCCAACACTTGAATTACTGGGAGAGGCTGAAACACTTGCATCTCTACTCGCTGCAGAGGAGGAGGGAGAGATATATTATCATCTATGTCTGGAAGATACTAGAGGGAAAAGCCCCAAATGTTGTGTTAGTAGTAAACCCACATCCCAGGAGAGGTCGACTGTGTTATGTACAGGAAACGCAGGGCACAACAGCAAGACTGAGAACCCTGGTGCATAACACGTTCACCCACAATGGTACCCGCTTGTTCAACTGTGTCCCAAAAGAACTCCGTAACTTGACAAACATCACAGTGGAGTGTTTCAAGGGGAGACTGGACAAGTGGCTCAGTGGGATACCAGATGAACCTCCAACACCAGGATACCCTAACTCCCATCACAACACCCTAACAACCATCACCACAAGTCCAGGAATAGGGGTTGAGGAGGGACCTGGAGCCAGTGGAAGCCCACTTCAGCTGTGCCGTTAACAGGCAAAATTTACCAAAGTAAGCAAAGTAAAGTAATGGTGAAGCAGAGGGAGTGGTGTGTTTTAGGGCGGTGACGCCGGATGAGTTGGGGGGCTGAGAGGGAGTCTGAGAAGAGTGTGACTGAGCAAGGGGAGGGGAGTGTGGTGGCAAACCTGAGGCACTCTCATGGCTAAGAGTTCTGCCCTCAGAATGGAGGCAGAGTCCTCACCCTCACCCTCACCCTCAGCCTCCAGCTTGGAGGAGTAGTGGTGTGCCTTGGTGAGGTAACAGCTGCCACACAGTGCCAGCTTGCACCCACCCTGGCAACATGAAGGCCCGTGTGCACTCCACCTTGTGCAGCGCTGTGTAGGGTACAGGCGCTCATGTCCTGATCTGATGGCCGTGCATGAGTGGTAATGTTGAGTCCCGTCACTGTTCATTGGTGGCTGGCATCCCTCGCTGGCCTTCACAGTGATGCTGCTGGCTAAGGCACAACAAAAATACATTAAAAACATCCTGCTTGTCCCCAGGCCGTGTATAGAGGACAGAAGGAGAAACAGAACCAAGGGTGAAGAAACAAAATAAATAATAATAATAATAAATAAATAGGAGAAATAGAAGCAGGGGGTGGAGGTACAGTTAACATTAATGAATAGTACAGTGAATATAGAGTAAACTACAGTGAAATACAATGAAACATACATTGGAGGTTCAGTTTAATATGAAAAGTACACGTCAAGGATAGAAAGGTTACCTGAAACCACATCAATGTAACACAAGTTTAATAATTGCACATTTCTATATCACATCACACACACACACACACACACACACACACACACACACACACACACACCACACACACACACACACCACACACACGGTCCGCTAGCGTAGTGGTTAGCGCACTCAGCTCACAACTGAGGGGGCCAGGGTTGGATCCCCTGGGCGGACGGAGATTATTTGTGTGTGTCTCCTTTCACGTGTAGCCTGTGTTCACCTAGCAGTGAGTAGGTACACACACACACACACCACACACGTATAGCCTGTGTTCACCTAGCAGTGAGTAGGTACGGGATGTAAGTGGAGGAGTTGTGACCTTGTTGTCCCGGTGTGTTGTGTGTGAGTGGTCTCGGTCCAACCCAAAGATTGGTCAGTATGAGCTCTGAGCTCTTTCCATAGGGGGACGGCCGGCTGTCTCGAGAGTGACCAGCAGCAGACTGTACAGTGAATACACACACACACACACACTCAATTAATAGACACAATTTTACACCCCAAAAAAACACAATATCCAAGTTTCCTCGGCACCAAAGGGAAATTTTTTGTGAAGAATAGATACTTAAATTATTATTATTATTTTATTACGACGCTTCATTTATTGTTAATTATACGTAGCATTTATAACATAAGAACATAAGAATTGATGAGACTGCAAGAGGCCAGTTGATGACCTACACGAGGCAGCTCCTTGCCCCCCACCCTTGTAATAATCCAATATTTATCCATCCCACCTGTCATCCCTATCCATACTCTGATCCAACCGTCTTTTAAAGCTACCTATTGACTCACCACTTACTACGTGTCTACCCAGCCTATTCCAATCGTTCACCACTCTGTTAGTGAACCAATATCTACCTAGGTCTGTCCTGAATCTAAGTTTTTCTACCTTGTACCCATTTCCACGTGTCCTATCCTGACTATAATGCCTCCACCTTTTCACTTATATTAGTTGGTCACATAACTTATTATTTCTATTCTACGTAACATTGATAAGTTTAATTCCTCCTGATGCCCCCCCTGCCCCCCTTTATGCCCCCCTTTGCTCTATACAATCATTGGGTATAACACACTTTATATTAACTTAACTTAACCTAACCTAACCTAACTTTCCTTCCCCTTTAGTTGTTGAGGAGTTGGAGTCTGGCCGGAAGGTTGGTTAGGTTAGGTTAGGTACTTAGATTATATTTATTTTATTATTACACACAGTTTTTTATCAATTACACATAACACTAATGACTACAATTATCCCTGGTGCTGCCTTTATTAATCATTATACCTACACTCCAACCTGTGTTCAATATACTTCCCTTAAATAGATATCAGAACCAACCCGACACAACCTGAACCACCCGACACACTTTATTTACATCAACATAACCACACATGTACCTTACTCATGTTGACTTACTCACATTCAAACGGTACTGGCCGAGGGAAAACTAAAATAAGTAATAAAAAAAACACCCGCTTGCCGCCAGACCGTGTAAAGAGGAGAGTAGGAGGAATAGAGGCAAGGGTTGGAGGTCCAGTCTAGTGTGGAAGGTGTCTTGATATTCACCTTTTGAAAGAGTTTAAGTCATAGCCAGCTGGAAAAACAGACAAAGGAAGAGAGTTACAAGGAATTAGTATAGTATAGTGTGTATTTACAGTGTACAGGTATAGTTTAGTGCATATTTATAGTGTACAAGTATATTATAGTGCATATTTACAGTGTACAGGTATATTATAGTGTATATTAACAGTGTACATGTATAGTATAGTGTATATTAACAGTGTACATGTATAGTATAGTGTATATTAACAGTGTACAGGTATATTATAGTGTATATTAACAGTGTACAGGTATATTACACTGTCAGATTGGATAGTGTGTTGCAATAAATATACACTACTATATTATTCCTCTTTGTTTGTTAATATAATGGTTGATATTAACCCAGACAGACTTAGTATCGGTAACTACAGACAAACAACATTACCGCCACTTTTTGTCTGTTCAAAATGAGGTGTGAGTTTAACATTAATAACTAACCTAACTACAACCCTACCCCCCCTAACCACCCTTTCCCTTCCCTTGTAGTTGTTCCTCGTAACTTCCGGCTGCTTGAGGAGTTGGAGGCCGGCCAGAAAGGTGTAGGTGATGGTACTATCTCATGGGGCCTCGAGGACGACTCAGACATGACACTCACCAACTGGACTGGAATGATTATTGGACCTCCGAGGGTGAGTGTGTGTGTGTGTGTGTGTGTGTGTGTGTTATTAATTATCTTATTATTCATTTTTTTAATCATATTCTATCTTCCCTTACTCCTCTCGTATACTTTTTCATTATTATTATTATTCTTTATTAACTTGTTTTCCACTGCCTCATCCGTGTGTGTTCATCCGTCAGACCAACTATGAGAATCGGATGTACTCGTTGAAGGTGGAGTGTGGCAACAAATATCCGGATGACCCACCCAACATCCGCTTCATCAGCCGGATCAACATGCAGGGAATTAACACTCAAACAGGAATGGTGAGTGTGTGGGTGTGTGTGTGTGTGTGTGTGTGTGTGTGTGTGTGTGTGTGTGTGTGTGTGTGTGTGTGTAATAATAATGATAATAATAATAGATGGTTTATTAGGAAATTGCTGAACTCTAAATATAAGGAATAGAAGACTTTGTTTCCTCTTTACATGAGAGTATGCAGACCAATTGTTAGCATAGTGATAGGTGGTGGTGTGTGGTGGGTCAGGTCAGGTCAGGTCAGGTCAGGTCTGCTTCACGACCCTGTCCACTCGGTTTCATTGTTCTTAAATGTTCTTCCTTTTGCTTTCAATAACTTCACTGTGTTGTGTGTTCATTACAAGTTCACTGTTCTTAATTGTGTACAACTTTCACTGCTCACTGAGGGGGAGGGGGAGGGTTAGGTAGGGGTGGGGGGAGGGCGGCCCCGAGGAGCGCCCAAGACCACACGACCTGACCCTAGCGAGGTCAGGGCACGTGTGTGTGTGTGTGTGGGTGTGTGTGTTTAAGAGAGAGAAAAAATTTGTGTTTTTATATAGATAAGTGAATTTTACCCAAAAGATAGGCACGTGCCGTATCTATAACCGAGCACTATGGGGATACGGCATTCGTTAGGTTATGGTTAGGTTAGGTTATGTTAGGTACGGTTTGATACGGTTATATAAGCTTTTTATATTTTATCACCCAAAAGTTAGGCACGTGCCGTCCATCTATAACCGAGCACTTACAGGTACAGCTGCCGTACCTTTAAGCACTGCCTTTTAATCTAGCCATACACATCAATATTAACACCATTTTATGAAAGGGTTAACAAGCCTAATGTGTTGAATTAGGCAACACGATAAACAAGGAACAAGGAGAGAGAGAGAGAGAAGAAAAAAAAATCAACGAGAGAGAGAGAGAAAAAATATCTACCAATGTGTTTTATGAATTAATATACAAACTTACCTTAACAACCCTTCCCGTCATTCCAGGTGGACCGTCGGCAGGTGTCAGTGTTGGGTCGTTGGCAGCGTAACTACACCATCAAAACAGTGCTGCAGGAACTGAGGCGACTCATGACTCAGAAGGAGAACGTCAAGCTGGCCCAACCACCCGAGGGAACAAACTACTAATTACTACTACTACTACTACTACTGCCTATACCTACCCCCCTACCACCCCTACCAACCCTACCCCTACCACCCCTGTGTGTATGTGGATGTGGACGTGTGTGTGTGTGTGTACCTGTGTGTGTGTGCTGCTCTCAAGACATTTTTTTTTTTTTTCTATATATATTCAATGTTTTTTTCTGTTTAATTTCATGTTTTTTCTTACTACTACTACTACTACTACTATTACTATTATTATTATTATTATTACTATTATTACTACTAGTATATGCAAAGGAATAATAATGCACTAATTGGTGTTTATACTATGACTATTACTACTACTATTATTATTATTATTGTTGTTATTGAAGTTATCATTTTTGTATTGCTATTATTAATATTATTATTATTATTTGTATTATTATTATTATTATTGTTCCTTGGTTTTCTTCCTCCTCCTCCTCCTCCTCCTTCTCCTTCTTCTCTTCCTTTACTATTATTATTATTATTATTATTTTAACTCAAAGATCACAATTTATATAAAGGATTTAAAAGTGTGTATACATGTGTGTGTGTGTGTGTGTGTGTGTGTGTGCGTGTGTGTGTGTGTGTGTGTGTGTGTGTGTGTGTGTGTGTGTGTGTGTGTGTGTGTGTGTGTGCTTAAGCCTCCCCTTCCAAGTGATTAATAAGTAAAGAAAACGGGGTTGATAGGCCTATAAATTTGCTTTCTAGTGTGTGTATTAGGCTTGCAAGCTTTTTTTGGTGCACACGTACGCGCGCACACACATACGCACACACACATATATACGTACACGCGTCACCTTTCATTACAGTCATATGTTTGTTCGTGTGTGTATGTCTCTTAACTGTTTGTTGCATACGTACATGGGTGATATACGTACACACAGGCCTCTCTCTCATGTATGCACGCACACACATTTCCAGATTAAAGAGAGAGAGAAAGAAAAAAGAGAGAGTTTTAAAGATAATTTAAAGGATCAAAGAGAGAGAGAGAGAGAGGTGAAAAAAAAATAATGGTAATAAATTTTGTAATGATATTTGTTCAGTTTTTTTGTTTATTTTTGTTTGTTTATCTTATTTTCTCTTCCATCTCCTTCTTCTTCTTCTTCTACTTCTACTTCTATTTTGATTATTTCTCTTATTCTATCAAGTTATTCTATTCTTCTTTCTCTATTATTATCATATTCTCTCTTTCTCTGTCTTTCTCTTATATTCAATTCTTCTCTCTTTCCTCCTCCTCCTCCTCCTCCTCCTCCTCCTCCTGCTGAGTGTCTGTTGCTTGTAAGTGTGTGAGTGTGTGTGTGAGTGTGTTGAAATTACTCCCAACATTACTACTACTACTACTGCTATCTATTACTATTACTACTACTACTACTGCTACTGCTATCTATTACTACTACTACTACTCAATTATATCACTCCTACTACTACTACTTCTATTATTACTACTACTACTACTACTACTACTACTACTACTCCTGCTCCTGCTACTGCTTATTGTAAATCGTAATGAAAAAAATGAATAATGAAATGTATTGTTTAATATTAATAAGGGCAAAGAAACGAAAGAAATTGAAAGAAATGAAAAAATAAGGAAAATGTTAAGTAAACGAGAGATAATAATAATAATAATAATGATGATAATGATGATAATAATAAATAAATAGTACGAAGAAGAATAATGATGATAATTATTGCCCTGTTTATGAAAGTAAATAATAATAATAATGATAGTTATTTTATTTTATTATTATTGTCCACTAACTTTATTATTCATTATTATTCTCTCTCTGTTCATCCGTTTATTTTTTATTTATTTATTTTTTGAACTACTTGGGCTAATATATACCACGCCCACACACCCCCAATAAAAACCAGCCCCCCCCCCATACCATCCATTCATTAATTCTAAGTTTTGTTTCAAAGTTATTCATTGTATTGCATTCAAATTGTGAAGAAAAAAAATGATGAAAATATACAAATTTCTACTCAGTTTGTGTATAATTATCCTGTGTGTGTGTGTGTAATCAGTGTACAGTCTGCTGCTGGTCACTCGAGACAGCCGGCCGTCCCCCTAAGAGCTCAGAGCTTGTACTGACCAATCTTTGGGTTGGACCGAGACCACTCACACACAACACACCGGGACAACAAGGTCACAACTCCTCCACTTACATCCCGTACCTACTCACTGCTAGGTGAACACAGGCTATACGTGTGTGTGTGTGTGTGTGTGTACCTACTCACTGCTAGGTGAACACAGGCTACACGTGAAAGGAGACACACCCAAATAATCTCCGTCGGCCCAGGGGATTGAACCCTGGCCCCTGGTGTGTGTGTGTGTGTGTTTTAATAGTGAACAGTGCCACACAGCCAGAGTAACATTGGTGGTAATAGGTCTTATAAACATTCATTCATTATATATATATTTATTTTTTTATTTATTAACTTATTTATTGATGTTGATGTTGTCGCTGATTTGACAGTTATGCCATCGATAACCAATAATTCTGTGACGGCATTTATTATCAAACACATCAATTAGTCTGGTGGTCAGTGTTCAGCGGCATTTATTAACAAACACATCAATTAGTCTCTGGTCAGTGTACAGCGGCATTTATTACCAAACACATCAATTAGTCTCTGGTCAGTGTACAGCGGCATTTATTAACAAACACATCAATTAGTCTCTGGTCAGTGTACAGCGGCATTTATTACCAAACACATCAATTAGTCTCCAGGTGAGTGTACAGCGGCATTTATTAACAAACACATCAATTAGTCTGGTGGTCAGTGTTCAGCGGCATTTATTAACAAACACATCAATTAGTCTTCTGGTCAGTGTTTAGCGGCATTTTCCAGTACAATGCTCTCCAATTTTGTGGGTTCCTATTTTGTGATATTCCAAATTTTTGATCAAGACCAATCACCACCTCGTTAAGGCCAGGTACAGTAAAATGTGACCAATCTCCATCTCAAGCCCAGGTACAGTCAAATCTCACTAACACACTAATATATCACAGCCAAGTATGATATTCTTATAATTATAATAAATATTTAAAACGTTTGAATATACTAATAGTTACAGTTAATCTTGTTTTAATATAATAATAATAATAAACATAGGCTCGTTTAAGAGACATCCTTCCTTACCGCCGTGACAGTCACCCGTATTTAACACCATAATAATAATGGTGTTTAAAGTGTTATATTCAGCTTTACGTGGCAGGGGTGTGGCAGGAAAGGTGAGTGTGACCTTGTAGTACCTGTAGGGAAGGGCGGCAGGGGTTGGCAGGTCCCAGGGAAGGTGTAATAAGCTAGTAACTAACATCTTGTGATCGCTAGCAGCCAGACAGAACCTGGTGATAATATTTCTTCGTTTTAAACCTTCCCTGTTCCTCTCCATGTCATTTTGAGGGATGGAGGAGCAGTAACACATCATTCTCCACCATTAATAGTGGAGGGATATAAAGAAAACATTACCTATTAAGTGTAAGTAACCTCATATAAGAACATCAAGTTTCAACAGGTGGCGGCCATGTTGGCATTGTTGATCACGTATATATTAAACCAAAATTGAGATTTTTGTTATACACAGGAAAGCAATTCTATATACTTTAAGAAATCGAGTGAAATGCCTAACTTGTTTCTACATAAACATTTGTTATATTTGATTCGTATTTATTTCATGAAAAATGTTTATTTCTAAGGTCAATCATGAAATCGAATAATAGAATAAAGCAATAATAATGAAATTAAACCAATATAAACCATAGAATAGAACATATAAACATTATTCAAACCGAAAGTAAAGCCTAAATAAGCCATAGAAAAAAGAAACCGGAAAAAACAATGAAAAAATGAGAAAAAAACACCGTAATTATTGGTTTACATCCAAGAGTGTTAATTATAGCGTGTTAGGTACAGTTTAAGAAGTGTTAGGACATGACGACCTACAAGGATATAGATGAAGGTGAGTGTGTTGTGTTGTGAGTGTGTTTTGGTGGGCTGACGGGGCTGAAAGGCTGAATATACCACTAGGGATGTACACCTTTTTCCTTCCTTTCTAAGTCTATTTGAGGGAAGGAGGAGCAGTAACGTTATTCTTCACCATGTATAGTGGAAGGATAGAGGAAACAGTGCCTATTAAGCGTAATAACTTGATATAACATAACAAAACAGGTCACAGAAGAAGAAGAGTAAGATGGCGGACGTGACAAAAGCGGAACAGGTCACAGAAGAAGAAGAAGAGTAAGGTGAAACGTGAGAGGTAGATATTAGTTCACTAACAGAGTGGTGAACGATTGGAATAGGCTGGGTAGACACGTAGTAAGTGGTGAGTCAATAGGTAGCTTTAAAAGACGGTTGGATCAGAGTATGGATAGGGATGACAGGTGGGATGGATAAATATTAGATTATTCCAAGGGTGGGGGGCAAGGAGCTGCCTCGTGTAGGTCATCAACTGGCCTCTTGCAGTCTCATCAATTCTTATGTTCTTATGTGTGTGTGTGTGTGTGTGTGTGTGTGTGTGTGTGTGTGTGTGCAAGGACAGGTGAGCCGGTGTCCGCCAGATGACGCCTCCCACGCCTATCAATTACCTGGGGATTACCTGTGCTGGTGGTGGTGGTGGTGGTGGTAATATTACTACTACTACTACTACTACTACTACTACTACTACTACTACTACTACTATTTTTCTCCCTCATTCCCTTCGTTTAGTCTCTCTCTCTCTCTCTCTCTCTCTCTCTCTCTCTCTCTCTCTCTCTCTCTCTCTCTCTCTCTCTCTCTCTCTCTCTCTCTCTCATCTTCCTTATCTCTCATACACGTGTCACTATATCCACACACACACACACGCACGCACACACACACATACTCAAACACACACGCACACACACAGTCATGTTTGCCGTGTTGGTGTGCGTGGGTGTGTTGGCGTGTGCGGGCGTGGGCGGCGTGGAGGTGCGTGTGTCGGGGGGCGTGGTGAGGGGGGGCACCAGGACCAGTAAAGGTGGGCGGGAGTATTACGCATTTTCTGCTATTCCTTACGCACGCCCACCCATCGATAGGCTCAGGTTTATGGTGAGTGTGTGTGTGTGTGTGTGTGTGTGTGTGTGTGAAATAATTGATGTCCTAAAGAATGCATTGCTAAGATTATTATTATTATTATTATTATTATTATTATTACTAATGTTATTTTTTCCCTCCCTCACCCTTCCCCCATCACCCTTCCCCTCATTTTCCTCCCTTCCCCTCACCTTTCTCTCCCTTTCTTCCCTTCACCCTCCCTTCCTCCCCTCACCCTCCCCTTCCCTTCCCCCCCTTCAGCCGCCCGAGCCTGGAGTGTCCTGGGAGGGGGTCCGTGATGCTAGGGAGCCCCGCCCCCCGTGTGCCCAGGCCGCCCTTGGCATCAATGAGGGCGTGGAGGACTGCCTCAACCTTTACGTCTACACACACAAGGTACGTACACACACACGATCGCTTACGTACATGGAAGTGTTTGGAAATGTATACATATGTAGTTTTTATTATTATTTTTTGTTATTTGTATATTTGACTTATTAACACACCTGTATCTACCTTTATATACTTGTATCTACCTTTCATCTACCTGTAATTACCTTTATTTACCTGAATATTCACCTGTAATCACCTATTTCTACCTGTATCTACCTGTACTAACCTAAATCTACCTTGATCCACCTATAGTTACCTTTATCTACCTGTAATCACCTATATCTACCTATATATCTACCTGTAATCACTTATATCTACCTGTATTTACCTGTGCATCAATTTATATCTACCTGTATTTACCTGTGTATCTACCTCTGGCCCCCTCCCTCCCCCCAGGTGTCAGGTGTGGGCGTGGGCGGGAACGTGAGTGTGCCCGTGGTGGTGTGGCTGCACGGGGGCGCCTTCGTGGTGGGGGGCGCCGCACCCCTGCAAGAGTACATCATCATGGACAGGGATGTGGTCCTAGTAGTGCCCCAGTACCGCCTAGGCCTGCTGGGTGAGGGGGGGCGAGGGGGAAGGGGGGGGTAGTGTGTGTGTGTGTGTGTGTGTGTGTGTGTGTGTGTGTGTGTGATGGGATTGTTTTCATTACTAATCTACTTTTTTTGTTTTCTTCCCTCCTTCCTCCACCTCCATCCTTCTTTTCTCTTCCTCTTTCTTCTTTCCTTCTCCACCTTCCTTCCTTCCTTCCTTCCTTCCTTCCTTACTTTCCCTCCTCTTCCATCCCATCCTTCTCCTACTCTTATTCCTTTTTCCTTCATTCCTCTTGCTTCCTTCTTCTTTTCTCCTCGTATTCCTCCTCCTCCTCCTCTTCATTCCTCCTCCACCACCTAATCCATCCTTCCATCCTTCCTTCCCTCCACCACCACCACCACCACCACCAGGGTTCCTCCACACTCCTAGCGGCAGCAGCACGGGCAACATGGGTATGCTGGACCAGGTGGCGGCCCTTCAGTGGGTGCAGGACAACATAGCAGCCTTTGGGGGAGATGCACGGAGGGTGACGCTGGCGGGTGACTGTGCGGGAGGGGCGGGGGCTATCTACCACATGCTGTCACCTCTGTCTACGGGTGAGTTGGGGGTTAGGGGTTGTTGTTGTAGTACTAACCTAACCTAACCTAACCTAACCTAACCTAACCTAACCTAACCTAACCTAACCTAACCTAACTTAACCTAAACCCCCTTTCCCCCCCTCCCCCCCCATTCTCCCTAGGTCTATTTCACCGTGTCCTCTCCCTCTCCGGCACCCCACTCGCCCCTTGGTCCCAGTACGCCAGGAATCACCGTTTTCTGTTGATCCTGTGTAACCAAGTTCGATGCCCGGCGCACGACCAGCACCTGACCGTCAAGTGTTTCCAGGAGACCAATGTGACAGAGCTGCTGGACCCCGTGCAGATGTTGTGTGAGGTGAGGGGAGGGGGGGAAGGGGAAGGAAGGGAAGGGAAGGGAAGGAGAGGGAAGGAGAGGGAAGGGGAGGGAGGGGGAGGGGTAGATAAGAAGGTGTGTGAAGATAAGAGATGAAAGAATAGATAAATAATAATGAATATACCTTTTTTTTCTTCTTCCCATCACTACCCATCACTACTCCATCACTTTTTACCCCTTCCCATCACTTTTTATCCCTTCCCATCACTGTTTACCCCTTCCCATCACTCCTTATCCCTGTCCCATCACTTTTCACCCATCACCCATCCCCCATCCCCCCCCCAGGCACGTGACCCAGTAGTAGGCAACCACCGCCTTGCCCCCACCGTGCAGTCCCCCGCCACCACGCCCGCCGAGGCACTCTTCCTCCCCCAACACCCGCTGCACGCCCTCAACCACACCCCGG
>JAPQNM010000035.1:1376363-1378863 GCA_029783475.1 Metacarcinus magister
TGGGGTGTTGAAATGTATATAGTTTATTTCTTTATCTTTTGAGATTGAAACTTATTTCTTTGTATAATTAATTGACTGAAACGTATTTTTTTAGTATAATTTCTAATCCTTACCACTTCTTTTCTTTTTCATCATTATAATATCTAATCAATTTCTTCCTTCTTTTCTCCCTTATCATGGTGGTGGTGGTGGTGGTGGTGGTGTTGTGGTGGTGGTGGTGGTTGTGGTTGTGGTACAGACTGGGTGCCTCGTCGCTATGGTGTTGATGTTGTCCTTACGCCACAATCACGCTGTGCTCTACATTGGCACCTGCATCTTTGGCACCTTCCTCTCCTCTGTGTACCCAACGGCTGTGTCACTCGCGGAGACGTACATACACGTTACATGTAAGTGTGTGTACGTGTGTGAGTGTGTGTGTAAGTTTCTCTTCATTTAAAAAAAAAAAAAAATCTCCTGTCTCTCCATTCCTCTTATTCCTTTATTTATTCACATTCTCCCTCTTCCCCTTCCATGTATTGACCTTGACCTCGTTTGCAGCCTCCATGACCTCTGTTCTGGTGGTCACGGCTGCTGCTGGGGAGATGGTGCTGCCGGTCATCATAGGTCATGTAAGTATAGAGGTCAAGTTAGGTCAAGTGAGGTCAGGTTAGGTACATACATACATACATATACACGCACATACATACATACACATTAGAATATCATTACCTCTAATTAGGGTGTTCAGAATACGATCATAATTTCTTTTATCTTTTTATCTAATCCCCTTCTTCTTCCTCCTCCTCCTCCTCCTCCTCCTCCTCCTCCTCCTCCTCCTCCTCCCCACCAGGCCTTTGAAGCGATAGGGCCGTCCAGCCTACTCATGTCCGGTGTGGTGATGACTCTGATGAGCTTCGTGATCTATGTGGTGTTGTACTTTGTCGCCCAAACCATCACCAGACAGACTTGTAAGTATATAATAATAAGAAAATAATTATATCATAGTGACTGATAAAATGGTTCAGTTTTCTATGTTGAATGAAGACAATAATATCATAGTTAGGTATAAAAATAGGATAGTTTTCTACGTGTTTGTAAAATCGTTTTCTGTGATGTCAACAAAACCGTGGAATTTTACCGCCAGAAAACTACGATTATTAAAAGTAGTAGCAGTAGTAACAGTAGCAGTAAAGATAATAATAATAGTAGGAATAATGATTTTAGCAGTGATATTTATAGTAATAGTAATAAAAATAATAATAATAATAATAATAATAATAAAACAAACATTATTCCCAACTTTCCTAACATTTCCAAACATTCCATAGCTGAACAAAGTCTTGGTCAGCGTTTGAAGTCTCTCTTAACGGGACGGAAGGACAGTGAAGCAGGCGAAGACACGGGACTCATGAAGCATCACGTTAAGTACTACACAAGGATGCGCACCAGAGCCTCAGAGTCCTCAATGGGGGACGAGGCGAGTCAGGATGGCGCGGACGAAGACGAGGACGAAGATCATAGTCAACTCGGAGCGATGGCAAAAAAGTCTTCTAAAAATGGTGATTCTGCTGCTAAACTGTAGAGATTGTATTGTATTAGTGTATTGTGTATTGTAGTTGTTGTATTGTATTGTATTGTTATTGTGGTCTATATATTTTTCTCCTTCTTCTTCTTCTTCTTTATTTTTGTTTTTCCTTCTTCCTGTATTTCGTTGGGTTTTTCTCTCTCTTACTTCTTTTTCTTCTACCTCTTTCTTTTTCTCTCCTCTTCCTCCTCCTCATCTTCTTTTTTTATTTACTATTATTTATGTATTCCATTCCGAGCCATACTTTTAGATATTTATTTACTACTTCTACTACTACTTCTACTACTACTACTACTACTACTACTACTACTACTACTACTACTACTACTACTACTACTACTACTCTGTGTACGGGTGAATAATTTTGTGGGTGTAATATTTCGTTATTTCTTCAATAGATTCATTTGTGATAATAATTAGTAATATTATTGTCTTCTAAAGCAATATATATGTGTATGTATTATTAGTATAGTATAATTAATAGTAATAATATAGTCTTCCTTCTCTCTCTCTCTCTCTCTCTCTCTCTCTCTCTCTCTCTCTCTCTCTCTCTCTCTCTCTCTCTCTCTCTCTCTCTCTCTCTCTCTCTCTCTCTCTCTCTTTCACTCTTTTGGTAATCAAGTTTTAAAGATAATTATAAGATATTAGAGTTAGTTCTAAATATGTATGTGTGTGTGTGTTGTGTGTGTGTGTGTGGTGTGTGTGTGTGTGTGTGTGTGTGTGTGTGTGTGTACGTTTTTGTGGACCATGTATTGTAAACTGTGATGAATATAAATCAAATTATGTGCATGTGTGTATGTGTGTGTACATATGTGTGTGTGTACGTAATACCCAACTTTACTCTCATAGTCCATGTACGTTTCATATACACATGTAAACCTCTATATCCATGTAGACTCATGTACGTACGTATGTATGTATGTAAGTAGCTTGGTG
>JAPQNM010000035.1:1381363-1383863 GCA_029783475.1 Metacarcinus magister
AGAATTCAAGTCAAATAATAATAAATAAATAAATAAAACATGAAAATAATAATAAATAATAATAATAATAACATTAAAAAAAATAATAATAGCTCACAAAATAGTAATAAAAATAAATAAATGAAATAATAATAATAATAATAGTAAATAAATAGTTCTAATAATAATAAATAATAGTTAATAAATAAACACTTTTTAGTTCGTTGAGTCTCCACCAGGTTGTTGATCAGTAAGTGAATCTGGTCTGTAATTGGTTGAAAGCCTCCGCCCTGCCGTCCTCTGATTGGCTAATGACCAGTCCACTCTTATTACTGTTTACTACACTACTATCACACCTACTACGGACGCCATCTTGGATTGTGATCGATCTATATTATATCTATCTACCTATATATATATTTTTTCCGTTTTTTATATATCTATTTTTTTTGTTTTTTTCGTTTTTTTATATTTTAGTTTTTTTTTTTATCTTATTTCTGTTTATTTTATTTATTTATTTATTTATTTTTTCTTTTGTGTTCCGTGAAAATTGTGGAAAAAAAATGAGTTATGTTATTGCTGCTGCTGATGATGATTGTTGTTATTGTTATTATTATTGTTATTATTACTATTATTCTTTCTCTCTTTCACACACACACACACACACACACACACACACACACACACACACACACACACACACACACACACACACACACACACGCACACACACGCACACAAGGACAGCCAGAATTTGTGTGAGTTTGTCAGTCAGGATTGTGTCGCGGTAGAGAAAGGTTGTACGCCGCTCTCTCTCTCTCTCTCTCTCTCTCTCTCTCTCTCTCTCTCTCTCTCTCTCTCTCTCTCTCTCTCTCTCTCTCTCTCTCTCTCTCTCTCATATTATTACTATTTTTCTTTTCAATTATCTAAATAAACTTTGTCTTTTAACTTTTTTTTTTAATATTTATGAACTTAATTAAATATTTTTTTCTTTCTCTTTCTCAATTTTGAATATTTTTTTCCTTCCTTCTCCTTCCTTCCTTCCTTCCTTCCTCTTCCTTCCTTCCTTCTCTCATCTTCTCTCCTTCTCTTCTCTACAGTTGGAGGTAAAACGCTGGAAATACGAATGAGGTGGAAGGAATAGACTGATAATTGATAGAGAATTGAAGAGAAATTGAAATAAAAGTGGAATTGGGAAAAAAGAAGAAGAAGAAGAGGCAAAGACAGGTAAGGAGAGAGAGAGAGAGAGAGAGAGAGAGAGAGAGAGAGAGAGAGAGAGAGAGAGAGAGAGAGAGAGAGAGAGAGAGAGAGAGAGAGATTGTATTATTATTATTATTGTTATTATCATTATTACTATTACTATATATTACCTTTTCCTTCTCCTCCTCCTCCTCTTCCTCCTCCTTCTCTTCCTCCTCTTCCTCCTCCTCCTCCTCCTCCTTTGACTATCCCATAAGAAGTAATTTCCTTCATATATACACACTTCCTCCTCCTCCTCCTCCTCCTCCTCCTCCTCCTCCTCCTCCTCCTCCTTTCCCCTCTCTATTATACCAGAGTGAGACAGTATACTCTCCCCTCACTCTGACACTCTCCTCCTCCTCCTCCTCCTCCTCTTCTTCTTCTTCTTCCTCCTCCTCTTCTTCTTCTTCCTCCTCTTCCATTATTTCAAACGAGAGGAAATTTTCAACTTTCTACAACATTCTCAATCTTTTTTTTTGTATATATATAATTATTAAAAATTCACTAAATAAATAAATAAATAAATAAATAAATAGTAATATATTTATAAGTGTTTAATTTAATATTCGTAAAATTAATCATATATCTTATCAATCTTTCTTCTAATATTTACTATAATAAATAATGACAAATAAATAAATAAAATAGTCTTACTTTTATTAATGTTTAATTAAATAATCGTAAAATTAATGATATATCGTATTAATCTATTTTTATATTCATTTTTTATTTAAATTTATATCCTGCAAGGTGATTGGCTGAGGGTCTGTGACGTCATTAAGGTCGGCGTGCTGCTATTGGCTGATGGAGGCGTGACGTAAGAATGTGTTGGTGACGTCACAGGGGGCAAGATGGCGGCCAAGGGGGTGATAGGAATGCTGGTGCTGCTGCTGCTGCTGCTAGACGGTGAGAGAGAGAGAGAGAGAGAGAGAGAGAGAGAGAGAGAGAGAGAGAGAGAGAGAGAGAGAGAGAGAGAGAGAGAGAGAGAGAGAGATTAGAGATAGTACACAAACAAACATACAAAAATATTTAAACTCATTATCTTTAAAAAAAAAAAAATAAATAAAATTCCTATGAAAAAAAAAAATAAATAAAAAATCAAATTAAATCTCTTTATTTCCCTTAATAATATCACTTTAATTTCCCTTTAATTTCCCCTTACACCCCTTTAATCCCCCTTAATAATACCCCTTTAATCCCTACAGGTACAGGTGGTGAAACAGAAACAGTCACAAAAACAGTCACAAACACCACTACCACAGGTGATACAAGCATGAGTGTG
>JAPQNM010000035.1:1388863-1401363 GCA_029783475.1 Metacarcinus magister
GGAGGGCACTATGCCACCCCCGCCCCCCACGCTGCCCTTACCACACGGACACAGCTAACGTGATTGGGTCAACGCCGGACAGGTCATCAGATGTGTTCAAGGTCAGGTCAAACAAGTGTTGGTTTATTAGGTCACCGTCTTTACCTTATAACTTACCTGGTTGGCTGCCTTGCATTAGGAAGTATAGCACTAGGTAAGCAGAAGGCTGTAAGAAATAGTTACGGGGGGGGGAGCCCAGAGCTGCTTTAGTGCCAGACCAAGTGATATACGATCTACAATACTGTCTTAAATAGTAATGACTGGATTGTGTTCACCATTTGCAGCATTTAAGAGACGTTCAAGTACAATTAATCGTTGAATTAGAATAATAAGTTAGCCAAAGCATTATGAAGTAGCCGTTTGCATGGGATCAATGCGTCAGCTTCAGTAATCTGGGCAGGCAAAGAATTCCAGAGAAGGATGCGTCGCTGGGAGATAAATCTGTGTCTTGATTCCAGCCTTGGCGTGTGTATGCATTAGTTCCAGGTGGGCCGGGGTGGAGGTGGAGGTCCTGCTTCTGACAGTGTAGCCCGGTGCTGGAGGCTCATCGGGAACTCACCTCACCTCATCTCATCTCATTTGGGAGTGAATTCAATATTTTTGGCCCTTCATGTGCTAGGGATGGTGCGAGCAGGTTTATTTTGTGTGGGGCTGTTGTTGGTAAGGTTGTCCTTGCACACTTGCGTCCAGTCCTTTCAGTGGTGTAGGGTTGTAGTGCAGAGGGTGTGGGGTGAGGCATCAGTTTGTCCAGGATCTTGTACATGTAGATGGCTCGGTGCCTGATGCATTTTGAGGTTTTCTTGATTACTTTCCGTCGCAAATTGTTAGTTTGTGAGATATTCAATGTTTTCTGTGAGACCTTCTCTTCGGGAGTAAGGTAAAGTTTAGTTTGGTTTGAACAAGGTTCTGTTATTTGTCAATGTAGGTTAAGGTTTGGTTAATTTAGGTTAGGTTATGTTATGTTAATTTAAAAGATGTCAAATGTTTCCTATGACCAAAAATCGGGAGTTGGGCGAGGTGCAGACGCTATATTTTTCGTAGCCACACGCCAGGTTTTATGATTCGAAATGGATCAAAATCTATACAAAAAGTGTGTTATTTATATTGAGGTGCATTCTGGTGCAGATGTAAAATTGTACCAAGTTTAATATTCAGGATTGTTTTATATGTGTGTTGTATTAATGTGTGTGTTTGTAGCAGGGATGTGTATGTACGTAACCTAACCTTACGTACATAGGCAATTAACTTAACCTAACTTAACCTAACAAAAGGCCTGTGTACATATGTATGTGTACGTTTATATATGTGTGTATGTATGTACGTAACCTAACCTAACCTAACATTGTATTTGTATGTATATGTGCTTGTATGTGTATTTATATATATGTGTGTATGTATGTACGTAACCTTACCTAACCTAACCTTCCCGCCCACAGGAGAATGAGTCCCGCATGTCCTCGCTGGTGGCCGAGTTGAAGGCCCGCGTGGATGGGGTGGCCCAGGGGGGGGGAGAGAAGGCAGTAGCCAGGCACAAGAGTAAAGGTAAGGGGGGGGGAGGAGGAGGAGGAGGAGGAGGAAGAGTAATATAAAAAATACTACTACTAATGATAATGATAATGGAAAAATAAAAAGATGAATGAGTTATATATATAAAAAAAAATACAAATGCTAATAATAATAAGAAAAAGAATATAAAAGAAGAACAAGAAGTAAAAAAAAATCAATAATAGTACTAATAATGATAATAATAATAATAATGATTTTAACCTCCCTTCACCCTTACACATCTTTTCTAAACCA
Organism: Metacarcinus magister; assembly: GCA_029783475.1. Lineage (NCBI taxonomy): Eukaryota > Metazoa > Arthropoda > Malacostraca > Decapoda > Cancridae > Metacarcinus > Metacarcinus magister. The sequence goes on from JAPQNM010000035.1 coordinate 1,390,703, forward strand.
TAATTTTCACCCTTGCACACCCTAAAATCACCCCTACACCCTAAAATCACACCTCACACTATTTATCACCCCTACACACCCTTTCCACCCTACCAATCACCCAAATCACCCTTCCAATCACCCTTTCTCACCCTGTCACCCTTCCAAACAACCCATACACCTTTAAAACTCACCCAAACACCCAAATCACCCTGTAATCACCCTTCCAATCACCCTAACTCACCCTATCACCCTTCCTCAGGCAAGTTGTTGGTGCGGGAGCGTATCAACACCCTGCTTGACCCTGGCACACCCTTCCTGGAGCTGTCACAGATGGCAGGGTACCAGCTGTACGGCAAGGAGGAGGTCCCTGCCGGCGGGATAGTGGCTGGCATTGGCAGGGTGGCAGGGTAAGGCAGAGGGAGAGAGAGTATGAGTGAGAGAGAAGGTGCGGCAGGGTTAGTTTGAAAGAGAGAGAGAGAGAAGAAAAAAATTTGATGCGATTCTGTGAGCGCGTTCGACACATACACAGAAACGCACATGTGAGAGAGGCCTAAGGGTGGAAGGGTGAGAGAGAGAGAGAGAGAGTGTGTGTGAGTGTGTGGCAGGGTGAGTTAGAGAGAAAGAGAGAGAGTGTGAGAGATAGGAAGGGTGAGTTAGTAAGAGAGAGTGTGTGTGACAGGGTGAGTTAGAAAAAGAGAAAGAAAGGAAGAGAGAAAGAGAGAGAGAGAGAGAAATTGTATGTATATATATATGTGTGAAAAACAAAAATATATGTGTTTATGTATATATATAATCTACATGAAAACATATATATTTTCTCCTATTTCCTCATTCCCCTACTCCCATTATTCTCCCTTCCTCATCCCCCCATTCCCTATTCTCCCTTCCTCATCCTCCCATTCCCTCATTCCTAATTCCCCCCTCCCCCCCCCCAGGCAGGAGTGTATGGTGGTAGGTAACGACGCCACAGTGAAGGGCGGCTCTTACTACCCCATCACCGTCAAGAAGCACCTCAGGGCCCAGGAGGTTGCCCTTGAGAACCACTTGCCTTGCCTCTACCTGGTTGACTCTGGGGGCGCGAATCTTCCCAGACAAGCGGATGTGTTCCCAGATAGAGATCACTTTGGGAGGATATTTTATAACCAAGCGAAGATGTCTGCGGCAGGGATCAGTCAGGTGTGTGCTGGCGATGTTTGTGTTTATTTATTTATTTTTGTTTGTTGTGGAAAGTACTATATATGATTTCTTGTTTTGGTAAGCTAGTTTTTTGTTTATTTTTTTCTCTATCTGTCGTGTATGTGTATATGTGTTTCACTGTACAGTGTACACTGTACACTGCTGCTGGTCTCTCTCGAGACAGCCGGCCATCCCCCTATGAAAAGAGCTCAGAGCTCATACTGACCAATCTTTGGGTTAGACCGAGACCACTCACACACAACACACCGGGACAACAAGGTCACAACTCCTCAATTTACATCCCGTACCTACTCACTGCTAGGTGAACACAGGCTACACGTGAAAGGAGACACACCCTAATAATCTCCGTCCGCGCAGGGACGGACCCTCAATTTAACTTACTATTGCAAAAAGTCCTTGACTGTATATATATATCCATATCTTTTTATCAATATTTCTTAACCTAACCTAACTTAACACACACACACATCCCTTCCCCCTAAACACCTGCACCCCCCCTGTACACCCTCTAACACCCCCTGCCCCCTTTCCCCCAGGTTGCGGTTGTCCTGGGGTCGTGTACAGCTGGGGGCGCCTATGTGCCTGCGATGGCTGATGAGTCGGTGATAGTTAAGAAGCAAGGCACAATCTTCCTGGCCGGACCACCGCTCGTTAAGGCCGCTACTGGGGAGGAGATATCAGCAGAGGACCTGGGGGGGGCGGACTTACACTGTGGGTGAGTGTGTGTGCGTGTGTGTGTGTGTACGTGTGATTTTGTCTCGGTAAATATCTCGTTTGGTTTCTGTTTCGTTATATTAATTGTTTTTCTTTCTCTTTCTGGTTATATTTATTTATTTTTTGCCTGTAAGTGTGTGTGTGTACCTGTGTGTGTGTGTGTGTGTGTGTGTGTGTGTGTGTGTGTGTGTGTGTTTTTAACGTATATTATTATTATTATTATATATTATTTATGTTCTAATTTTATCGTATTAATGAATTCTCTCTCTCTCTCTCTCTCTCTCTCTCTCTCTCTCTCTCTCTCTCCTCTCTCTCTCTCTCTCTCTCTCTCTCTCTCTCTCTCTCTCTCTCCTTCACCCGTGTGCAGCAAGTCGGGTGTCACAGATCACTATGCCCTGGATGACACCCACGCCCTCCACCTCACCCGCCGGATTGTACGCACACTCAACCAAACCAAGACCCCACAGGTACGCACATATACACACACACACACCTATACGCACACAGAAAAATGCACACACATACATATAAATGCACTTACAAACACACTCACACACATATATATAAACATTTTCACACGCATAAACACACACATACGCACACATATATATATATATATACACATAAATATGCACATTGATGATAGAACCCACTGGTACACACACACACACACACACACGTATACACACACACACACACACACACACACACTTATATACACACTCACACACATATACACACACATACGCACATATAGATTAATAATTGAAATATAGATATAATAATAATAATAATAATGATAATAATAATAATGATAATAGAAGTTAAGTATATTTCTTTTTCTCTCTCTTATTCCTTCTCTTCCATTCCTTCTTTTTTTCCCTCTCTCTTTTTCCTCTCAATTTAACTTTATTCCCTTTTATTATTTCTCCTTCTTACCCTTATTCCTTTCTTTTTCTCTTTCATTTCCTCTTTTCTCCCTCTCTCTTCCCTCTCTTCCCTCTCTTTCCTCTCTTTTCCTCCTCTTTTCTTCCCTTTTATTCCCATCAATTTCTCTCCTATTTCCTTTCTCTCTCTTCCCTTCTCATTCCTCTCCCCCCCCTTCCCCCTCCAGGTCAGCCTCCCCCAATCAGAGGTCAAGGAGCCCCTGCATGACCCACATGACCTGTACGGCATTGTGGGGGAAAACCTCAAACGCACATACGATGTACGCGAGGTCATTGCGCGCACACTAGACGGCTCTGAGTTCAATGAGTTTAAGGTATGTATATGTGTGCGTTTATTTTTATTTATTATTATTATGTGTATGTATGTGTGCGTTTTTTTGTTATATATTTGTGTGTATGTGTTGTCTTTATGCAGGGGCTTAACTAGGGTAGTACATGGCGCCTAGGGGCAACCACTAGAATTTCACTTCCCCTTCAGGAGTGGGCGTGGGTGGGGAGCGTAGCGAGCCTAATCAGCCTGGGGGTTTTGGGGGGGGCGCTGTAAACAATAAGAACCAAAACATTGTAAAAACCTTTGAGACAAATCAGAAAACAATTATAATCAATTCAAAAACGGTTTTCAGAGTCAGTTGGACTTGGACTTGGGTTGGGAGTCTAAACTTGGAATTATATGAAATGGAATCTATAATATATATCCGTGTGTTACATATTTATCATCATTCTAAAGCTTTTTATTTTTCTCTTTCTTTTGATCTACATTTTGTATAATAAGTTGTAGTTCAATAATATTAATAATCATAATAATAATCTTGTGAAGTTGTGATCTCTAGCAGTCGACACCAGACGGACTTTTAAAGCGGTGATAATATTTCTTCATTTTAAACCTATTCTGTTCTTCTCCATGTCTATTTGAGGCATGGAGGAGCAGTAACACATTATTCCTCACCATTAATAGTGGAGGGATATAAAGAAAACAGTGCCTATTAAGTGTAATAACTTGATAACATAACAGTGACCACTAGCAGCCAGACAACACCTCCAACCTGGTGATAATATTTCTTCGTTTTAAACCTTCCCTGTTCCTCTACATGTCATTTTGAGGGATGGAGGAACAGTAACACATCATTCTTCACCATTAATAGTGGAGGGATATAAAGAAAACATTACCTATTAAGCGTAAGTAACCTCATATAAGAACATCAACTTTCAACAGGTGGCGGCCATGTTGGCATTGTTGATCACGTATATATTAAACCAAAATTGAGAATTTTGTTATACACAGCAAAGCAATTATATATACTTTAAAAAATCGAGTGAAATGCCTAACTTGCTTCTACATAAACATTTGTTATATTTGATTCGTATTTATTTCATGAAAAATGTTTATTTCTAAGGTCAATCACAAAATCGAATAATAGAATAAAGCAATACTAATGAAATTAAACCAATATAAACCATAGAATAGAACATATAAACATTATTCAAACCGAAAGTAAAGCCTAAATAAGCCATAGAAAAAAGAAAAACGGAAAAAACAATGAAAAAATGAGAAAAAAACACCGTAATTATTCGTTTACATCCAAGAGTGTTAATTATAGCGTGTTAGGTACAGTAAAAGAAGTGTTAGGACATGACGACCTACAAGGATATAGATGAAGGCGAGTGTGTTGTGTTGTGAGTGTGTTTTGGTGGGCTGACGGGGCTGAAAGGCTGAATATACCACTAGGGATGTACACCTTTTTCCTTCCTTTCTAAGTCTATTTGAGGGAAGGAGGAGCAGTAACACATTATTCCTCACCATTAATAGTGGAGGGATATAAAGAAAACAGTGCCTATTAAGTGTAATAACTTGATAACATAACAGTGACAGCTAGCAGCCAGACAACACCTCCAACCTGGTGATAATATTTATTCGTTTTAAACCTTCCCTGTTCCTCTACATGTCATTTTGAGGGATGGAGGAGCAGTAACACATCATTCTTCACCATTAATAGTGGAGGGATATAAAGAAAACATTACCTATTAAGCGTAAGTAACCTCATATAAGAACATCAAGTTTCAACAGGTGGCGGCCATGTTGGCATTGTTGATCACGTATATATTAAACCAAAATTGAGAATTTTGTTATACACAGCAAAGCAATTATATATACTTTAAAAAATCGAGTGAAATGCCTAACTTGTTTCTACATAAACATTTGTTATATTTGATTCGTATTTATTTCATGAAAAATGTTTATTTCTAAGGTCAATCACAAAATCGAATAATAGAATAAAGCAATAATAATGAAATTAAACCAATATAAACCATAGAATAGAATATATAAACATTATTCAAACCGAAAGTAAAGCCTAAATAAGCCATAGAAAAAAGAAAAACGGAAAAAACAATGAAAAAATGAGAAAAAAACACCATAATTATTCGTTTACATCCCAGAGTGTTAATTATAGTGTGTTAGGTACAGTTTAAGAAGTGTTAGGACATGACGACCTACAAGGATATAGATGAAGGTGAGTGTGTTGTGTTGTGAGTGTGTTTTGGTGGGCTGACGGGGCTGAAAGGCTGAATATACCACTAGGGATGTACACCTTTTTCCTTCCTTTCTAAGTCTATTTGAGGGAAGGATATGTATGCGTTTATGTGTGTGTGTGCGCGCTTTCTTTTATGTCTGCATTCATGTGTGTATACATTACCCAATCATGACTTTATATGTTTTTTCCTAATTAATTTCCCTTCATCCCCCCCATATAGGCCCGGTTTGGTGAGACATTGGTGTGTGGTTTCGGCCGGCTGTATGGTTACCCGGTAGGTGTTATAGGCAACAATGGTGTGCTGTTCTCAGAGGCGGCACAGAAGGGAACACACTTCATACAGCTGTGTTGCCAACGGAACGTGCCGCTAGTATTCATGCAGAACATTACCGGTGAGTGTGTAGGGTGAAGGGTGGGTGTGCAGGGTGAAGGGTGGGTGTGTAGGGTGAAGAGTGGGTGTGTAGGGTGAAGGGGTGGGGGAATATGTTTATTTTTGGGGTGAATTTTGATAGATATTTTTTTTTCTACCTGGTAAGGCTTTCATGAACAAAATAAATGTATATATCTTGTTATTTATTGACATTTATATTCTAGTAATCTTTTTTTTCACCTGTCACCCGTCATTCACCCAGCAAGCTTCATAAAAAAATGCATATATCTTATTATTATTATTATTATCTTATTATTCATTACTATATTCTAACCAAATTCCTCTTTTTTTTTACCCATCACCCGTAATTCACCCGTTATTCCCCCGGCAGGCTTCATGGTGGGTCGAGAGGCTGAGGCGGGTGGCATTGCTAAGAATGGTGCCAAGATGGTGATGGCAGTGTCTTGTGCCCGGGTGCCCAAACTCACTGTCATTATCGGGGGATCATACGGTGCCGGGAACTATGGCATGTGTGGCAGGGCCTATGGGTGAGTGTATGGGGGAAGGGGTGGGTGTATGGGGGAAGGGGGGGTGTGTATGGGTGTATGGGGGGGAAGGTGAGTGTGTTGGTGATTGTATGAGAAATTATGATGAAAATATTAATGAAAATGGTGAAAATTGTTTAGAAATGGTTAAAATGATGATAAAATTGTTGAAAATGATGATTTAAATGGTAAAAATTATGAAATTGATAATAATGGTCAAAATTATGATAGAAATGATAAAAATGATGAAATTGATGATAAGAGTAAATATTATAATGATAAAAATGGTAAAAAATTAGAAATAGTGTCAATGATAATGATAGTAATGGTAAAAATAGTAATAAGTAAAACAATGATAATAATAATAATAATAATTTAATTCTTCCCTCCCCCAGACCCCGTTTTCTATACATGTGGCCCAACAGTCGGATCAGTGTGATGGGGGGTGAACAGGCAGCGGGTGTACTGGCACAGATCACCCGGGAACAGAGGCGCAGGGAGGGAAAACAGGTAAAAACAAGGAAAAAAACAGGGAAATTTTACTCTACTAAGACAAACATTTTTTTTTCGTCGGAATTTATGTCGGAAATTTTTTTTTTCGTTTCATTTCATTTTTTTTGTTATTTCAGTGGACGGACGAGGAGGAGATGGCACTCAAGGCACCTATCATTAAGAGGTTCGAGGCCGAGGGATCACCTTACTACTCGAGTGCAAGGTGAGAGAGAGAGAGAGAGAGAAATATTTGCACTCTTTATATCTTTCTACAAATTTATTCTTATTGTCTAATTTTCTTGTTTATATAATCACCCAATTTTTATCTATTTCTCATCTACTTACTCATCCAATTTCCACCTATTTCTCACTCTTCACCCGGTCCTCACCCGCCATTCACCCGCAGGCTTTGGGATGACGGCATAATAGACCCGGCACACACCCGCCAAGTCCTCGGTCTCTCCCTGTCAGCCGCCCTCAACGCACCCATCCCTAAGACTGACTTTGGGGTGTTCCGGATGTAGAGTTCACCCGCCAACACCCGCTACACACACACACACACACACACACACCTGTTTATACACACCACACACCTGTTTCTGTCTCTATACACCTGTTATTTTTATCACACACCCACTTTCACCCGCCAACACGCACACACACACCCAACACGCACACACACACCCGACACGCACACACACACCTGTCTTCCACACCCGTTAGTCTAGGTAGGTTTGGTTTTATTTATTTATTTGTAGTTTGTTGATTATTATTATTATTATTATTATTATTATTATTATTATTATTTATTTTTCTACAGAGTAAAATATATATTGATAATTCCAAACTTATTAAGAGAGGAAGGTGTGTGTGTGTGTGTGTGTGTGTGTGTGTGTGTGTGTGTGTGTGTGTGTGTGTGTGTGTGTGTATGTGTATGTATGTAATGGTAGTAGTAGTAGTAGTAATTAAATATATGTAATTGGGTTTATAAGTACTGTAATATTTATTGTATTATGTAACTGTGATTTTTAGTATTATAGATTTGGGTTATTATTATTATTATTATTATTATTATTATTATTATTATTTGTGGTTGACTAGAATTTATTTATTTATTTAATTCATTAGTTTATTATTAAAGTATAGAAATATTTTTGTAGCCGGTTGAAACAAAACAAAAAAAACAACTAAAACAAAATATATATAAGAAGGAAAAAAAAAAAACTGGGGTTGTATTAATGATAAAAAAATAATAATAATAAGAAAAAAAATATAAATAGAGATAATTAATAAAAATGGAATGGAAATATTTCTTTCAAAACCAAAAAAATTAATATTAAAATTCCTCCTCCTCCTCCTCCTCCTCCTCCTCCTCCTCCTCCTCCTCCTCCTCCTCCTTATGTTCAAGCATGTGTAAGGTAATAGCGGTGAAATAATTGATAAAAAAAGAGAGAGAATTAAAGAAAGAAAGAATTAGAGAGAGAATTAGAGAAAGAGAAAAAGAATTAGAGAGAGAGAATTAAAGATAGAGAGAATTAGAGAGAGTAATTAGAGATCAAGGATATTGTATTGTAACTTGAGTTTGTGTGTTTGTAATGTAATACGGAGAGAGAGGGAGGTAGAGAGAGAGAGAGAGAGAGGTGATAATTAATAGAGGTAATATATGTCCACACACACACACACGTACGTACACACACATGGGCGTATCATATCCCACACACACACACAAACACACACATACCAAACCCCAGTCTGTGTATGGGGGGGGAGAGTATGTGTGTGTACGTGTGTGTGTGTGTGTGTTTCAGTTAGTTTGGGGACGGCAGTGGTGGTGGTGGTGTTAGTGGTGTGTGTGTATGTGTGTGTGTATGTGTGTGTGTGTGTGTGTGTGTGTGTGTGTGTGTGTGTATGTTTACCTAGTAGTAATGAAATTCTTTGCCATTATCACCTCTTCCTTCCTTCCTTCCTTCCTTCCTTCCTTCCTTCCTTCCTTCCTTCATTTCATTTCATTCCAAGTATCTAGGAAGAGAGAGAGAGAGAGAGAGAGAGAGAGAGAGAGAGAGAGAGAGAGAGAGAGAGAGAGAAATAGACACACTAACCTAACCACAATGAAAAAAAAAATTGAAAAAAAAATGTTTAATATGAAGAAACACGATTTTTTTTCTCTCAGTTTCAGGACAAAAAAGAGAAAGAAAAAAAGAGAGAGAGAAAGAGAGAGAGAGAGAGAGAGAGAGAGAGAGGTGATTGAAGTGAGAAAGAAGAAAATAAACAAACAAACAAAGAGGTAAGATTATTATTATTATTATCATTATTATTTATATTATTATTATTATTATTATTATTATTATTATTTTACCTGTTATTAAATTTACCTGAAAAACAATTAATTAACTATATCTATCTATCGAGAATTTGTTTAGAAGTAATTGAGGAGGAGGAGGAAGAGGAGGAGGAGGAGGTGTGGGAGGAAAGAGTAGGTTAGCCTGATCTTCCTCCTATCATATTCCTCCTCCTCCTCCTCTTCCTCTTCCTCTTCTTTTTATGTGTTGATTTATGTAAGGAAATAGAGGAAGAAATTATTACCTCCTTGTTAATTCTCTCTCTCTCTCTCTCTCTCTCTCTCTCTCTCTCTCTCCTCTCTCTCTCTCTCTCTCTCTCTCTCTCTCTAAACTACCTTTCACCCCCAATAACCCCAACTTTTCACCCCCATACCCCCATAACCCCAACTTTTCACCCCTCACCCCCTCCCCCAGACAATGGTTGGCGCCTACCCCGGTCTCCCCCGCGAGGTGGCCGCTACAGTACCCCGCCGTGCCCCCCTACGGCACTCCTGGGTGAGGGACGCCACCCCCCTACAACCCCCCCAGCCCACAACACCCCCACCCACGCCCTTAGAGGTACAGGTCGCCCCATACCGCCCAAACACGCCCGTAGATAATATAACTACAACTGGTCTTGTCTCACGTGCAAGGGAATTATTTGAAACGCCGCCCACGCCCACGCCCACGCCCACACCCACGCCGACGGATACGCAGGAGGTAGCCATGGCCATCACCTTCCGTGTCCGTAGCCCCCATGGCCCGCCGCCCCCCCGTTTACCCAGGAGAAGGCAAACAGTAGGAGGAGTAACGGAGATAAACAGAGAGGGTTCCCAATATCACCTTACGGAACGCCATCCACCGCTCCTTACGCTGAAAAAGATCACTCCTGTTGTACTCCCTCGCTCTAAACTCACTCTATTAACCAGGGGGGGTGGAGGGGGAGCTGGGGGAGGGGGAGGGATGCGTGCTGGTGGGGTGGAGGGGTTAGGGGGGGCGGGGGGGGAGATTGGTCAGCTGGGAGAGCGGCACGCCAGTCTAGATGCGAGAGTGAGACAGGGAGGAGGTGGTAAAGTCGCTCCCTGTCATGCCGTACCCCTACCGTCACCCCTGCCGTCACCCCTACCAACACCCCTACACCCTGCCGATATGCTAAGGGCACCAGCACGCCCACGCCCACACTCCCATACCCCCTACACCTCCTTCTCAGACATACCCCAACATCTACTAGACTCCCTTCAAGAGACCTCAGTTGACCCCCCCGCCCCCCCGTGTGCTGTGGAAGGGGGGCAGGGGGGGCATGAAGACCCCCCCCTCACCCCGCCCCCCCACCGGCCCCCCACCATCCCCCAGGAGACCCCAGCTTATAAGGAAAATGGTGAGTATTATTTACGTTCATAGATCCACACGCATGTAGACGTACACAGGTGCACACACGTACGTACATGCACGCCAATTAGACCACTGCCCTTCCTGTGTGTGTGTGTGTGTGTGTGTGTGTGTGTGTGTGTGTGTGTGTATCCGGTGGTGGTCATTGTGCGTGCATTTGTGTGTGTGTGTATGTG
>JAPQNM010000035.1:1406363-1413863 GCA_029783475.1 Metacarcinus magister
ACCATCAAATGAGAGAAAATCGTACAGAGATACTAAACAAACCTTATACAACGGCTCTACATACTGCGAGGCTGACATACCGGAGTGCGACTTAGAGGAGAGTGTACTGAGGGAACTAGAGTCATCATTAGCGGGTCTAAGTGACTCCGGCAGCAGCACACCGTCAGAAACTAGCGTGAGGGAAGCTGGTACACAATTAGAGCAGATGAACCTAATAGAAGAGGTGGTAGTACGACAACCATCACCACCACCACCACCACCACCATCTAGTGTGACGTTAAAGGCCTATTACCAGTACCCCAGCCTCCCCCCGCCCCCCATGCCCCCCCAGGACAGCGATAGCGGGCATGAGAGTGGAGCGACGAGCCCGTGTGGCACTCTAACTGGGGAGGATCCTAGCCACACCACCCCACCTTCCTCCCCCCCCACGGCACACCAGGACAATGGGGTGGGTGTGGCGGTGGTAGGGGGGGAGTCAGGGGGTGTGGGCGTAGGTGGGGTGTCGTTAGAACCACGCCCACCCTCTCATTTCGTTGTGGTAGCCATTGACTTCGGGACAACTTACAGTGGATATGCGTTCAGTTTTACAAGAGATCCAGACAGTGTGCACATGATGAAACAGTGGCAAGGTATGTACGTGTGTGTGTGTGTGTGTGTGTGTGTGTGTGTGTACCTGTGGGTGTATGTGTACTGTTGTATAAATATAGTTGTAGTTTTTCTTCTTTTTTTTTCTTTATAGACACGTTCACACACACATATATACACATACATACATGCACACACACACTTGAACAAACAGCAAAAAGTGCTCATACGTACACGCACTCACGCACACGCACGCATTATGATCACCACCGGATGCACACACACACACACACACACACACAGAGGAAGTACCACTATTTTACCTCCATAAATACGACGTACACACATCCTCCTCCTCCTCCTCCTCCTCTTCCTGCTCATCCTCTTCCTCCTCCTCCTCCTCCTGCTGTCTATTCCCAGCCAAGGACAAAACAAGGACACACACACACACACACACACACACTTATATACAACCACAACAACTATACCACAACTACCACCACTACCATACACCTCACCCCCTATTCCCTCCAGCTAACACCCCTTCCCCCCGCCCTTCCCCCATTCCCCCAGCTAACACCCCTTCCCCCCCCCCTTCCCCCAGGTGGTGATCCAGGGGTACAGAACCAGAAGACACCCACCACGATCCTCCTAACGCCAGAGGGAGAATTTCACTCCTTAGGTTACCAGGCCCGGGACACCTACCACGACCTGGACCCGAACGAGGCGACGAGGTGGTTGTACTTCGATAAATTCAAGATGGTGCTGCATAATGAACAGGTGAGGGGTTGTTAGAGGTGGTAGGGTCGTTAGAGAGAGAGAGAGAGAGAGAGAGAGAGAGAGAGAGAGAGAGAGAGAGAGAGAGAGAGAGAGAGAGAGAGAGAGAGAGAGAGAGAGATAGTGAAAGTGGTTGAATGTCTTGTCATTTGAGGTAATTATTGAGAGAGAGAGAGAGAGAGAGAGAGAGAGAGAGAGAGAGAGAGAGAGAGAGAGAGAGAGAGAGAGATTCATGTGTGCAAAATCATTAGAGCGAAAAAGAATTACTGTAACTGATTTGTTTATTTCTCTCTCCCTCTCTCTCTCTCTCTCTCTCTCTCTCTCTCTCTCTCTCTCTCTCTCTCTCTCTCTCTCTCTCTCTCTCTCTCTCCCTTCCTTTTATCCTCCTAATTTCCTCACTTCCTTCATTATCTAATCATCTTCTTCTCCTCCTCCTCCTCCTCCTCCTCCTCCCCGCCCCCCCAGACCCTCAGCCGAGACACCCACATAGAAGCTACCAATGGGCGCCGTCTCCCCGCCCTTTTAATCTTCGGCCACGCCCTCCGCTACTTCAGAGACCACGCCCTTAGAGAACTGAGTGACCAGGCGGGGGTGGGCGTGGGCGTGGGCGTGCTGGAGGAGGACGTGCGTTGGGTGATCACTGTGCCCGCCATCTGGAGTCACCCAGCGAAACTATTTATGCGGACTGCGGCGTATCAGGTGAGAGGGATTAGGGATTAGGTGAGAGGGATTGAGGGATTTTGAGAGGGATTTTATATGTTTCCACTCCACGCCCACTCACGCCCACTCCGTTCCTAGGCTGGCATGGGGTCGCCCTCTCGTCCTGACCAGCTCCTGATCGCCTTGGAGCCAGAGGTAGCAGCTATATACTGTAGGAGACTGAGAAGACACCAGCTCCTTCCTCCTCCTCCTCCCTCCTCCTCTTCTTACTCCTCCTCCTCCTCCCGCCCCCTCCCCCCCCACCTCCAGGATGACCCCCCTCCGCCCCCCTCCCCGGAGTTAGATCGAGGTAAGATTTTTGAGGTTTTTTTTATTATTGTTATTTATTCATTATTTTTCATTCATATGTTTCTCTCTTTTTATTTTTTATTTCATTATAATAAAAAAAAATGGTCTTTTATTTATTTATTTATTTATTTTACATTATTATTTCTTGTGTTTATTTATCTATTTATTTATCTATTTATTTATTTATTTATTCATTTTATTATTCTCTTGAGGTCAATTAATAAGTTCGTTGTGTGTGACCTTTGACCCCTTGACCTCCCTTGACCTCTCACGTGACTTTACAGAGGAGGTCATTACCCTTCCCTTCAGGAGCTTGGAGACGGTCGCTGATTGGCTGGAGGAAGGTAGAATATATAAAAATAAATCTACGTTGCTTCACTTAACACTGGGTTTGGCCTTTCTTACACACACACACACACACACACACACACACACACACACACACACACACACACACACACACACACACACACACACACACGCATCATTTCTTCTTGGAGTGTGTGTGTGTTGGTATTTTCTTTCTATTTATTAATATTATCTTGGTTTTATTTCCTTGCAAGCAGGTGGTGGTGGTGGTGGTGGTGGTGGTATACTAATGACCTTAATACAATAACTACAGTATTATTATTATTATTATTATTTATGTATTGTTTTTTTGTAGTTTAGATTAATGATAAATATAAGTTAATAGGAATGAATAAATAATACTAATACTTTTGATAATATTCCATTTATTTTTCAAGTTAATAGTAGTAGTAGTAGTAAAAATAATAACATATGATTTGTATATATATGAAAAAATAATAAAAATACTCATACATACATACATACATGAAAGTACACACCAATACTTACACATACACCTTTACACCCCCCAACACACACACACACATGCATTCCCCCCCTCTACATACACATAAAGGTACACACACACATACTTACACATACATCTTCCCCAAAAAACACACACAAACGTACACACACCCAATACGTACTTACACACATACACCTTCCCTACACATACATCATTACGTCTACATGTGCACTTTTCCCCAGACACTGTGTACGCTGTGGTGGACTGTGGAGGCGGTACAGTGGACATTACCGTACACCAGATGACAGACCGCACTTCCGGCAACCTGAAGGAGCTGCACAAGGCAACGGGCGGACCTCACGGCTCTACGGGTGAGGGAGGGAAGGAGATTTATTCTATTTTAATCCATTTATTACACCCGAAGGCAACAGACCAAGTAACATTCATGGCACAAAGATGGATTAAGTTGTGTGTGTGAGTGTGTGGTAGTGAGTGTGGTAGTGGTAGTGAAGGGTGCTGGCATTGGGACGGTTACATAGTTAACAGCATGACTAGTGTGGTACAGCCTCTACTTGGGAGACCTGCTATCCCAACCCGAGTCCCTGTTGGCGGTGCTTGTGGTGACTGTGAAGAGAGTGGTTGTGGTGGTGCTGTAGGGACACACTGCTGGCCCTTCCTGTGTCCCTGCGCTGCACAGTCTTGGCGTGAGCAGCTATATATATGCTGTTTCTAAAGCAGTGGAGGGAGGGCACAGCATTCACAGCAAGACAATCTACCGTGTTCCTCTCTCTCCTTCCCTCTTCTTCCCTCTTTCCTCTCTCGTCTCTATCTCACTCACTCTCTCTCTCTCTCCCGGTACAGGCGTTGATCAGGAGTTTGAGCGGCTCTTGGACACTCTCTTCAGCGCTGAGTTCATGTTGACGTTTAAGAGGCAGCGTCCGGCCGCCTATGTTGACCTCATGATTGCCTTTGAAGCGAGGAAGAGAAACGCTTCGCCCCGTAGACGCACACCGCTCAATATTGCACTGCCGTTCTCCTTCATAGACCTGTATCGGAAAGTGAAGGGAAGGGATGTAAGTAATGTAATAATGGTAGTAATAAAATAGCAAGTAAATAAATATATAGAATGAATTAAGAAAGGAAATATTGATGATGTTTATATTTATTTTGTTTTTGATTAGTTAAGGAATTATGTAAAGATTATATTAAGAGAGAAATCATGTTTTTTTTTATTATTTTGTATTTTCATTCATTAAGGGAGGGTGAAGAATATATTCATTACGATTTGGTCTGGTTTTTCATATATTTTTCACTCATTATACATTATTTATGAATGTATAATGTCTCAAAAATATAGAACAAACAGACAAAACATTATTATTTCTCTATTTCTCATCATCATTATATATAAATTAAAGAAACAGAAATCATGTTTTATATAGACCACATTTCATTATATATATTTACTACACACAAATCATATAAACAAACATATATAAATAAACAATACTTAAGGTTAATAATAATATAAACCTATTTGCGTGCGTTGCGTGTGTTAATTGCGTGCGTGTGTTTCAGGTTGAGTGTGCAGTGCGGAGGTACGAGCATCTAGGTGTTAAGTGGTCTTCCCAAGGTATGCTGAGACTTGAGACTGAGGCCATGACCAGACTGTTTATACCCACACTCAATAATATTACCAAGGTAGGTGTGGGAGCGGGTGGAGGGAAGGGGGGAAGGAGAGTAGGGGAGGAAGGGTATGGTTGGGAAGGAAAGGGAATGGTAGAGGAGAGGAAGGGAGGGGAAGGGTAGGAAGGGAAAAGATGGGTAAAGATATAGAAAGGGAGAGAAGGAAGAGGAGGGAAGGGAAGGGAAGAGAAGGTGAATGGTAGTAAGGCAAAGAAGAAGAGGAGAGGAGAGGAAGAAGGAAGGAAGAAGAGAAGGAATGAGTAGTATTTATTAATTATTATAAATTAAGAATAAAAGGAGGAGGAGGAGGAGAGGGAAGAAAAAAAAGTAAATAAATAAATATAAAAAATAAATAAATGAAATATATTAACTTTTCTCTTCTTCCCCACCGCCCACGCCCACGCAGGCCATCGAGGGCGTGTTAGCGTGCCCTGAGGTGGTGGCCCTGCAGTACATGTTCCTGGTGGGCGGGTTTGCAGAGTCTGAGATCCTGCAGCAACACATCAGGGAAGCCTTCTCTCACAGGGCAAAGGTGGTGATCCCGCAGGTAAGGGGGGGAGGGGGAGGGTGTGTGAGAGAGAGAGAGAGAGAGAGAGAGAGAGAGAGAGAGAGAGAGAGAGAGAGAGAGAGAGAGAGAGAGAGAGAGAGAACTTAGGTTATTGAATATATTATTACTAGATTATAAATGAGAGAGAGATTGTTTACTAACCTTTTCTATCCTTCTCTCCCTTCCTCCCTTTCTATATTTCCTACTCTTTTCTCTCTCCCTTCCTCTATCCTTCTCTCCCTTTCCTCTATCATTCTCTCTCCCTTTCCATCCTTCTAATCATTCTCCTTCCCTCTATCCTCTCCTTCCCTCTATCCTCTCCTTCCCTCTCTATCCATCCATCCTTCCTTCTATCCTTCTTTCCTTCCATCCATCTATCCTTATCTCTCCCTTTCCTATCCTCCTCTCCCTACATCCCTCTCCCTCCTATCCTACCTCCCCCCCAAGGGCACGGGTCTAGCCATCCTACGAGGCGCCGTGCAGTATGGTCTTGATCCGGGTGTGGTAACCGTACGTCGATCGCGGCTTACCTACGGTGTGGGTGTACTCAACAAATACATCCCACACCTCCACCCGAAGGAGAAGCGGGTGACATCCAAGGGCGGGGAGTGGTGTGCGGATGTGCTTGACCGTTTTGTGGTGGTGGATGAGAGTGTGTGCGCGGGTGATGTGGTTGTGAGGTCGTATACACCCGCTACACCCAGACAACGGACGGTCATTTTGCACCTGTACGCAACGGAGAGACATGATGCTAAGGTGTGTGTGTGTGTGTGTGTGTGTGTGAATGGGAATAAAGATAAAGTGATAATTGAAGGAAGAGGAAGAGACAAGGTAAAGGAGGAGGAGGAGGAGAAGGAAGAATATTTGAAGGGTTTGAAATAAGAGAGAGAAAAAATATTGATATAATGGAAGGTTTATAAAAAAGATAATTTAGGAATAATAGAAAGATATAAAAAAACTAACTAACCATATCTCTCTCTCTCTCTCTTTTCTCTCTCTCTCTCTCTCTCTCTCTCTCTCTCTCTCTCTCACAGTTCGTTACAGAGGAAGGGGTAGAGAGAGTCGGTACCCTCCACCTTGACCTCGGCCCCCCACCACCACCACACTCCACCACAGCCTCCACCACAGCGCCACAGAAGAGGGAAATTACTGTTCATATGAAGTTTGGAGACACAGAGGTAAAAGCAACAGCCATTGACCATCTAACTCAACGATGTGTGAAGACTGATATAGATTTCCTGTCCTTGTGAGAGAGAGAGAGAGAGAGAGAGAGAGAGAGAGAGAGAGAGAGAGAGAGAGAGAGAGAGAGAGAGAAGAGAGAGAGAGAGAGAGAGAGAGAGAGAGAGAGAGAGAGAGAGAGGGGGGGGGAGAGGTGGGGGAAAGGAATGAATGAATGAAAGAAAGACAGACTGAGAGAGAGAGAGAGAGACTATGAATATATAAGCAAAAATGAAGACTATGTATAATGATGATAATAATAATAATAATAATATCAGATCTTCCTCAAAAATGTGTGTGTGTGTGTGTGTGTGTGTGTGTGTGTGTGTGTGTGTGTGTGTGTGTGTGTGTGTGTGTGTGTGTGTGTGTGTGTGTGTGTAAGCGTAGCACTTTCATGCCAAAGGTTTTGTACATACATACATACATGTGTGTACGCTTTAGTCATCTATACGTACACACACACATGAACGTAATACAGTATTATGTAAACTTGCTTGTATGTGTGTGTGTGTGTGTGTGTGAGTGAGTGAACAAAAAAAGTTTAATCAATTATAAGTTAAGTTTAAAATTATTATTATTATTATTATTTCACCTTTTCAAGTATAATAATGTTAATAATTCAATAATCAATACTGTATATACAACAATTAAATCAATAAAAATATATATGTATATCCACCAAATATTGTTCATCACACACACTGTAAACATAAATAAATAAATATAATATCAATAAGTACAAATTATAATCATTACCTTTTTCAAATCTGCGTCAAGGAAGGAGTCACGTCACATTCATTCTGGGAAGAGTAAGTGTTCTTCAAGGTCACCAGACTCACTCACATCCAACCTGCGGAAAAAA
>JAPQNM010000035.1:1418863-1431363 GCA_029783475.1 Metacarcinus magister
GAGGACCACCCTAACTTATACATTAGTCAGTGGGACCAAATGTTCACCCAGTATAGCTTTTTGGGCGTGATAGTAGCGCACCCGTGGAGGATGGGCGCGTGGTGGGTGACGGAGAGTGAAATGGAAGGTTTTATACATTTTTGGCGCGGCGCTGGCTGGTTGTTAGGTATAGAAGACCAATATAATTTCTGTAACGGTTCTGTAGAGGAGACGAAAGCGTTGTGTAATGAAATGGAACGTTGTATTGTGAAACCTTGTCTGAGTGAAGCTGGCAATGACCACGAAATTATGGGAAGGTCACTGATCGAAGGTTTAAGGTCAGTTCTACCCTTCTTCTCGTACCCTGCCATGTTAAAACTAGTGGGAGATATTTTACAACTCCCCCTACCTAGTGTTACGTCTAATATGTGCTGGAAGGATAAATTACACTATGTTTTCTTACGTGTGGTGTTGAATGGTGTGTTTGTATTGCCTGGTGTGGCGTGGGTGTTTGGTGAGGTGTTGAAAGCTGGGTTAAGGGCGGTTAGTGGACAGCACCCGAGATGGAAACCTAAGATTATTGTCACCCCGTATTCCTATTGAGAGAGAGAGAGAGTGGGTGAGTTTGTGAAAGAAATATATACATAGAAGATTGTTTGTGAGAAATAAAGAAATATATATACATCGATATATTTCTATTCTAATATTAGTTCCTCTATACTGCAAATTATTATTGTATATATTGTATTTTGTAATGTATATTCAAACTTTAGTATTTTTTATTATATTCTATGTGAAATATTGATTTTGATTTCTTTATAAGATTTAAAAATATAAATTGTCCATATTATTATTTGTCTTTTACTTATAAACCCCCTTTTCAATATTTTCTTTTTACTTATAAACCCCCTTTTCAATATTTTCTCTATTGAAAGAAAATAATTATCGTTTATCAGTTCTATAAGTAAACACTCGCTCTCTCTCTCTCTCTCTATCTTTAACTAGGATAGATTAAATATTTCAGATAAGTTTTTCTCTCTCTCTCCCTATCTCTAATTTAGATAATGATTAAATATTTCAGATAAACATTTTCTCTCTGTTTGTCTCTCTCTCTCTCTCTCTCTCTCTAACACACACACACAAACAAACGCACACAGATCTGGGCCAACACACTTTAATGATGTAAAAGAAACAAGGCGTACACACAATAATAAAAATACGTACACACATGAAACGCACATAGCTTCCCTGTACGGTATATGGAACCTTCCTGTGTAGTGGAACCAACGCGCACATGAACCGGTCCACCTTGCCCAAAAAGCCATTACTATGCGTACACGTGTAAGTAAAAATGACGAATAGAAGGTAAAAAAAATCACACGTACACAGAAATACGCACACAGGAGAATGTGTGCGTGTATGTACGTATGTGTGTATGTGCGCATGTACGCCAAAATTTATATAAAAAACACTATTTCTTTCTTAACTTCCTTTTAATAACAAACAAATAATTCCACTAAATTTTTCAAAAGTTTTTTCTGGAATAAATTACAATATTTTGAATTTGGATTTGATTTTTATTTGACTTATATAATTACTATTTTTTTTATTTATTTATTTATTTTATTATTTAATTAACTGTTGTCTCACTCTCTTTATAAAACCCAACTGCTGCCTCGTAGAAAGTAGTAGTAGTAGTAGTAGTAGTAGTAGGAAGTAGATTAGGAGGAGGAGGAGGAGGAGGAGGAGGAGGAGGAGGAGCAGTAGTAGAAGTAGATTTGAACCAGTAACAGTAGCAGTAGCAGTAGTAGTAGTAGTAGTAGTAGTAGAAGTAGATTAATAGTAGTAGTAGTAACCCAAGGTGGTAGTGGTGGTGGTGGTGGTCGTACTTGAATTTCCTTGCTGTACTTGTTTTCTTAATTTCCTTGTTTCTTTACTCCTCTACAGGCACGGTGTCTTTCTTCACCAAAAATTCAACTGTTTCCTCCTCAAAGTCATTCTCGTTGGAGGTAAGGGTGTCCGTGTCCTGGCCTGGGGGGGGGAGAGAAGGGGGGGGTAGAGTGAGTGGTGGGTGATGGAGAGAAGGAGGGAAGAGGGAGGAAAGTATATATATGAGAGACAGTAGATTTGAAAGGAAAGGAGAGAAAGAAAGTGTGAGAGAGAGAGAGAGAGAGAGAGATAAAGATAGGGTACATTCTCTTTTTTCTCTCTCTCTCTCCCTTTTCTCATCACTCTTAATCTTATCTGTCACCTTAAATGTCTCTCTTCTCACCCATTTGTCAACATTCTCTCTCTCTCTCTCTCTATCTCTCACACATACATACATACATACACACACCCACACACACTTACATAAATACACACATCTATTCTCTCTCTCTCCCCCCTTCCCTCCATTCCTTCTTTCATCTCTCTCTCTCCTATTCCTTTCCTTCCCTCTCTCTCTCTCTCTATCCTTCCTTCCCTTCCTATTTCCTTCAAACCATTCTTTCCCTCTTCCCTTCCCTTCCTTTGTATCTAAAATCATTCTTTCTTTCCTCCTCCCTTCTTCTCTCCATCTCTCCCCTTCCTCCTTCTCTTCTATCTCAAACCATTCTTTCCTTCCTTCCCTTCTATCTAAAATCTTCTTCCCTTCTCTTCCTTTCTATCTAAAACCATCTTTCTTTCCCCCTTTCCCTCCCATCTTACCCTTTCTCCCTCCCTCCCCTTCCCTCCTTACTACCCTACCCTATCCTTACCCCCTTTCCCTTCCTTCCCTCCCCTTCTTCCCCCTTCCCTCCTTACCATTCCTTAGCCTGAGCCGCTGTTCCTTGTCTTCTTCAAACTGTTCAATCGTCTTCTTCCTGAACTCAGTGAAAGTTTGCATCTGTTTTTGTCTCTTCTCAATGATCTCCCGGGAAGCTTTACTGTACCGCATCTTGTCCTGGACCTCAAAGTTAGCTGCATACTTCTTCATGTTTTTCTTGATATCCTGGAATGAGAGGGGGGTAGGGGCGTGTTAGTGAGGTGGGCGGGTAGGGGAATGGTGTGGGTATGTGGGTGTGTAAGGGGAGTGGTGGGGGTTGGGTGTGTGTGTGTGTAGGGGGAGAAAGGTGAGGGTATGTGTGTAGGGGTATGTGTGTATTACTGACCATACACAATAGTTATCATCTTCCTCCTCCTCTTCCTCTTCCTTAATCTTATCCCCCCTCCTCCTCTTCCTTATCTTCCCTTTTATATAAACTACTGAACTTTGAACCCTATTATTTAATCTCCTTCTCCTCCTCCTCTTCTTCCTCTTCCTCCTCCTCCTCCTCTCTTCATCCTCATCATATATCTTTTAATAATCATAAACATTCAGTCATTCACTATTTTCATTTCCTTCCCCCCTACCCCCCCCCCAAACACCCCCACCCTTCCCCAACCCCCCCCACACGCCCACGCCCATACCTTGATGTCCTGTGTAGTGAGGAGGGCGGGTGGGCGTGGTCGCCATAACAGCTGGCAGAATTTATCAACTGTTTGCCTCTTTAAAATCTTTCCCTGGAATGACCACAGCCAGTATGCGTTGTCCACCTGTAGGGGAGAGAAAGGGGGGGGAGGTGAGTTGGTGTTGGGGGGGAGGGATGGGGGAGGGGATGGAGGGAGGAGGGAAAGGGAAGGATAGAAAGAAGGAAGGATGGATGGATGGATAGATGGATGGAAGGAAGGAAGGAAGGGAGAGAGAGAGGAAGGAAGGAAGGGAGGGAGGGAGGAAGGGAGGGAGGGAGGGAGAGAGGGAGGGAGGGAGAGAGGGAGGGAAGGGAAGGAAGGATTGAGAATAGGAAAGAGAGAGAAAGAAAGAATTGAGCGAGAGAAATAAGAAAATAAAAAGAGAATTATGGAATGAAAACTAATCTCATATATATAAACACACACATATACGTACACACACCCATACGCACACACACACATGTACGTACCTTATGCCCCCACCAAGACACACATGAGGCCACGTATCGGCCCGTTGGATCCCACTCAATGTCTGTTGCCATAAAGTGTTCGGTGCTCATCATCACCTGAACAGAAACATCAAGAAAGGTTAGAAAATACACGAACAAAATGACGAAAAAACGTATTAAATGAAATCGAATAAAATAACCCGAAGGAAAAGTCAATAAGTTAGTAAATACACGAAGAAATGATGAAATACACGAGATATATAAAGAAATATAGCTAAAAACAGGAAAATATATAGAAAATTCGTACAAAAATAATAAATAAAATAAATATGTATTGTCAATAACACGAAAAAAAATGCACAAAAAATTAGACAGAAAAACATGAAAAAAAAACAAGAATTAGAATAAATATATAAGCAAAAAACACGAAAAACTACGAAAAAGCCAAATACCAAGAAATCACAAAAAAGCAAAAATCACAAAAAATATCGAAAAACAAAAACACAAAAATGACGAAAAACAAAAATCACAAAAACATTATCGAAAAACTAAAAATCACAAAAAATATCGAAAAACCAAAAAACACAAAAAATATAAAACAAAAATGACAAAATAAAATACATCGAATAAATCACCATAAAAAATCCCCTTTGTGTCCTCACCTGGAAGTCCTTAGTGTCAATAAACTCGAGTGCTCCGTTCATGCTCCTGAGTCCTGCCAACACAACAAACTGTCCTTGGGGTGACCAGAACAGGTTATTACAAGGCCGCTTCTCTAGCTTCTTCAACTCTGTGGGCGCTTGACCTTTGTTGACCTGGAAGAAGGTCACGCTCACGGAGGGAGGCTCACCGCTGATGATGCCAAACTTGTTGTTGACTGGCTCCCATGCGAAGGCCTAAGGGGGGCGGGGGGAAGGTAAGGTAAGGTAAGGTAAGGTAAGGTTAGGTTAGGTAAGGTTAGGTTAGGTTAGGTTAGGAAGGGATGGGTAGGGAAGGGAAGAGGAAAAATATATTAATAACGAGTATAATAATAATAATTTTACTACTATTGAGAAGACGTCAAAAATTATACATTATTTTACATTTATATTCAAATTTCAAAACATTCCATTCTTACACAACACTAACGACTACAACTACAACCTAACTTAACCTAACAACCTCAACAATTATTACCTGTACATTACCTTTCACCTCCTAACCTAACCTAACCTAACCTAACCTAACCTACCACCACCACCACCACCACAACAATTACCTGTATATTCTCCTTAATTTCCAAGCTATCCACAGGTATTCCTTTCTCCCTCATGTGGAATATTTCAAAGTTGTAGTATATACCCGAGTACTTCACCTCCGCCTTCTCCCTCTTGGCCTTGGCATAACGGGCAACTTTAACACACAAGTAGTCACCACACTTCTGCCAATGCATCTTACAGTCCGCTACGTTGAACAGATTCTTGGTGCGGACCTGCGGGGGGGGTGAAGGGGGGAGATGGTAAGAGGAGAGGAGGGGAGAGTAGGGAGAGGAGAGAGGGTAAGGTTGGGAAAGAAGGCAAGGAAGGGAGATAAAAGAGAGAGGAGGGAAAGGAAGGAAGTGAGAGAGAAATGGAAAAATTAATTAGATATATTCATTACTGTATTTCACTCTTTTTATTACATTCCTTCACCCTGTATCACCCTGCCAACCCCTGTATCACCCTGTATCACCCTGCTGCACCCTGCTTACCTCCTCCCTGCTTGGTATGGCCAGCAGGGAGACCTTAGCAGGCACATCCTTGTCCTCTGCTATCCAGTAGGCGAGGATGTTGTCAGTAGGAGACCAACTGAAGTCTTTGATGCCAGTCACCTTAATACTCTTCTTGTCAAGCAGACCAAACGACTGTGTGGAGGAGGAGGAGGAGGGTGTGGTGGGGAGAAGAGAGAGGGAGTGAGGTGGAGGAGAGAGAGGGAGGGAGGTGGAGAGGAGAGAGATGGAGGTAGAAAAGGAGAATATAATTATTTTCACAGTAATATAACAACACTAATAATAATAATAATAATAATTTTGTATACATTATAATTTCAAACACACAAACAAACAGAAAAAAACAATAATAATAAATAAAATCAAATAAAACGTACATAAATCCGAACGTATACACACAAACCCACACACACACACACACATACGTACCGGAGTTTCGTACACACTGACACACTCCTCCCAGATCCTTGCAAAGTACTTGTCGTCGCTTGACCACTTAAACACAGGCCAGACGGGCGGCCTCTCGGCATTGAAGGCACGTTTCTTAATCCCGGCCCGAGTGTCCCAGATGATGATGGACTGAGGCTCCTCCGATCGCTGGTCCACGTGCGGAGAGAAACTCACTATGTACCTATGTTGGGGAGGGGAGAGAGGGAGAGAAGGGGTTAATAGGTAGATAGGTAGGTAGGTAAAATAGATAGATACATACATTCATTTACAGTTTGAGAATATACTGAGATAAATAGTTGTTCTTTTCCAGCCTCGGACGCACTCAAACGCACACACACACACACACCCAAAAAACACATTCAAATATACTAAAAAACACACGCACTTTCTCGACACTCAAAAACACATTATTTCACACTCAAACACACTCAAACGCACTCAATTCTTTTTCCACACTCAAAAACACCCCAAAAAACACATTAACACACCCCAAAACACACTCACTTTTTTCCCACTCTCAATAACACATTAATTCACACTCAAACACACCAAAAAACACACAAACACACTCAAAACACCCCCAAAACACACTCACTTTTCACAGGGGGAGAAATCAATGAACTGCACACCAGGATGACTGAACTTCTGCACTTGTCTGAACTCCTCACCTCCCCAGAGTGCAATACCCTTGCCGTGGAAGGTGGCCAGGTAGGTGCCTCGGGGGGACCAGCGCACGTACGTCTCTGTCCAGCGCTGGGGGAGGATGGGGGGAGATGGGGTGAGTGGGGGAAGGTGGGGTGGGCGGGGGAAGGTGGGGGTGGGTGTTAAATTAGTGTATTATAGTGTACAGATATTCTACACTCCTTCCTTAACACACAAACACTCACACACACCTCCTTGATACACACACATATACACACACACCTCCTTAACACACACACACACTCACCTCTCTCTTAGCAATCTCGGTAGCCTCAGGAACCACGTTGAGGTAGATGGCTGTCGTTGTACCGCCGTCAAAGATGATAGAAAACTGATCAAAACAATTCTCATCTAGGAGGTAATAACTCATATTACCCAAGTCCTGTGGAGGGAGGAGGAGGAGGAGGAGGAGGAGGAGGAGGAGGAGGAGGAGGAGGAGGAGGAGGAGGAGGAGGAGGGAGGAGGAGGAGGAGGAGGAGGAGGGATGGAGGAAGGAAGATAGGAAAGAGAAGGGAAGGAATAAATAAAATAAATTAATTAAAACGCGATGAATAATAATAATAATAATAAAAAAATATATATACACATACAAAATTTCACACACACACATATATATATACACCCAAACTACCCCTTCCCTCCCCCCCCCACACACACACACCCTCCCCCACCCGCCCACCCACCTTATAAGGCTCCGGTACGGGCGCCACAAACTCTTCGGGCGTGTCATCATATTTCTCAAAGTCGGTGAAAAGGTTACAGAGGAAAGTGTGCTGTTTGTCCAGTTTGTAATTGTTCCTCTGTCTAACCGCCTCCTCTGCTGCCGCTCTGTCCTTAAACTCAAGGAAAATGTACCTGTAGGGGAGGAGGAGGAGGAGGAGGAGGAGGAGGAGGAGGAGGAGGAGGAGGAGGAGGAGGAGGAGGAGGAGGAGGAGGAGGAGGAGGAGGAGGAGAAGAAGAAGGAGAAGGAGAAGAGAGAGGATTATTAGTTATGGTTTGGTTAGGTTAGGTTAAAATTAAGTTAGGACTGATTGTATATTAATGATCAAAAATAAATAAATATATATATACATTCTACAATCTATTTTCTCTCCTTCCTTCCTTCTGCTCGCTAATTTCCTTCCTTTCTCTCTATTTCCCTTCCGCAAATCTCTCCTTTCCTTCCTTCTCCTATCCATAACCTTACCTTCCTCCTCCTCCTCCTCCATACCCAACCTTCCCCTCCTCCTCCTCCAACCCCCCCACTCACCCCTTCGTCTTGCCATCTTCATTAGTAGGATAATATTCGTTAATTAGTGTTCCGTATTCCTTGAAGATCTTCCTCACTACGTTCTTGAGCTTGTCTATCCTCTCGGCCCCGACGGAAGGCACGCCGTCCACGATGATCACAGACTCTACGCCGTCTGTCTCCTTGGGCTTCTGTCTCAGCAGGTCACCAAGCATCTCTGGGGGGGGGAAGGGGGGTTAGTGAGAGTGAGAGTGAGTGTGAGTGTGAGTGTGTGTGTGTGTGTGTGTATTAAAATTGTTTACATATGTTCAGTACAGTAAATAAGTATTCTGTGTTATAAAAATTGATCTATAATGATGCCTAATGAAGAATAATGTTGAATATTATGAAATTGGCACAGCTTACAGGTAGGGCTGCCGTACCTGTAAGTGCTCGGTTATTGATACGGCACGTGCCTAACTTTTGGGCAATAATATATAAAAAGCTTAGACTACCGAACCAAACCTTACCAGCAGGAAGGTGTGGACGAATTGACTTTAGGGTGGGCGAAGTGACTCTTACATGTGCTGAAAAGTCTCGTGGGCGAAATGACCCTAAACTCTATAGATAAATAATGTTAAATAGATAACTAAATAAATAATGATCACTATAAATAGGTAAATAACGTTAAATAATGATAGATAGCGATACAGAAACACACCCATTCCATCGCTTCCACCCTACCCATTCATAACAAAATCACAATTATCACCATAACTACAACCTTCACCTATACCACACTACCACTAATTAACCACAAAACACACCTGCCCACACCTGCCCAAACACACCTGCATACACCCACACACAAACGAGAAAACATACAAAAACATAAAACTTTCGCAACCATATGTCACTGGATACACCCCATGTGGTTTCACCGGTAAAAATTAACACTCTATTTTCCTCTTATTTAGGGGTTCCTGGGGCTTACCTTCATCCGTAATTTCCTCCACATAGTCCTCCGGGTCACTGAAGTCTGGTTCCTCCTCCTCCTGTCCTCCCTCATCCTCATTATCAAGGTGTTTTGTTTTGTTTTTCTTCGCCATGTTGAGCTGAGGTGTGGGAATGGCGGGCAACAGTGTGACCAGAACCCAATGGCAGCTTGACCCTTACTCACTCCCTGTATTTAGGTTATATTTGGGTTATGTTATGTGTTTTTTTGTGTTGTTTGTATTGTATGTTGTTTTGTTTGATTTGCTATGTGGTTTTTGTTCTTGTTTTGATAGTTTAATGGGGTGATTCTAAGGTTTTATTCTAAGATTTATTTCATGTTATTTCAGGGTTATTCTTATGTGCTGATCAACTATTTGTGTTTTATTTAATTTTGTTATTACATTATCAGTTTATTTAATGTTTTGATGATTAAATATACGGGTAAATATATGAATTACTTGTAGAAATAGATATTAGAAAGTATTGTCGCCTATGTTGGTAATACTTGTGTGAGGTGTTGTTCCAATAATGTGAAGGCAATGTATTATTATTACTTTCCTCTTTTCTAATATTCCAACATAACAAACAAAAATTATCTATTAAATATAAGAAAATATATTATGTGTGAATTAGACGATGTATTTCCCCTTTACAGCTCTCATAGTTTTGAGTTATTTCCACTTGTTGATATATTTTCATAATTAACTTTTCAACTGAGGATAATTAATGTTTTCAATGTGTACTAATATAACAACGGGGGTGAGAGAGAGAGAGAGAGAGAGAGAGAGAGAGAGAGAGAGAGAGAGAGAGAGAGAGAGAGAGAGAGAACGATTGGAATAGGCTGGGTAGACACACAGTTTGATCAGAGTATGGATAGGGATGACAGGTGGGATGGATAAATATTGGATTATCAATGGGTGAGGGACAAGGAACTGCCTCGTGTAGGTCATCAACTGGCCTCTTGCAGTCTCCTTCCCTACCGCCGTGACAGTCACCCGTATTTAACACCATAATAATAATGGTGTTTAAAGTGTTATGTTCAGCTTTACGTGGCAGGGGTGTGGCAGGACAGATGAGTGTGACACTGTAGTACCTGTAGGGAAGGGCGGCAGGGGTTGGCAGGTCCCAGGGAAGGTGTAATAAGGTAGTAACTAACTTTTTCTGACCTGGTGATAATATTTCTTCGTTTTAAACCTTCCCTGTTCCTCTCCATGTCTATTTGAGGGATGGAGGAGCAGTAACACATCATTCTCCACCATTAATAGTGGAGGGATATAAAGAAAACATTACCTATTAAGCGTAAATAACCTCATATAAGAACATCAAGTTTCAACAGGTGGCGGCCGTGCTGGCATTGTTGATCACGTATATATTAAACCAAAATTGAGATTTTTGTTATACACAGGAAAGCAATTATATATACTTTAAAAAATCGAGTGAAATGCCTAACTAGTTTCTACATAAACATTGGTTATATTTGATTCGTATTTATTTCATGAAAAATGTTTATTTCTAAGGTCAATCATAAGATCGAATAATAGAATAAAGCAATAATAATGAAATTAAACCAATATAAGCCATAGAATAGAATATATAAAAATTATTCAAACCGAAAGTAAAGCCTAAATAAGCCATAGAAAAAAGAAAAACCGGAAAAAACAATGAAAAAATGAGAAAAAAACACCGTAATTATTCGTTTACATCCAAGAGTGTTAATTATAGCGTGTTAGGTACAGTAAAAGAAGTGTTAGGACATGACGACCTACAAGGATATAGATGAAGGCGAGTGTGTTGTGTTGTGAGTGTGTTATGGTGGGCTGACGGGGCTGAAAGGCTGAATATACCACTAGGGATGTACACCTTTTTCCTTCCTTTCTAAGTCTATTTGAGGGAAGGAGGAGCAGTAACACGTTATACTTCACCATTGATAGTGGAGGGATATAAAGAAAACAGTGCTTATTAAGCGTAATAACTTCCTCTAACCTGGTGATAATATTTCTTCGTTTTAAACCTTCCCTGTTCCTCTCCATGTCTATTTGAGGGATGGAGGAGCAGTAACACATCATTCTCCACCATTAATAGTGGAGGGATATAAAGAAAACATTACCTATTAAGCGTAAATAACCTCATATAAGAACATCAAGTTTCAACAGGTGGCGGCCGTGCTGGCATTGTTGATCACGTATATATTAAACCAAAATTGAGATTTTTGTTATACACAGGAAAGCAATTATATATACTTTAAAAAATCGAGTGAAATGCCTAACTAGTTTCTACATAAACATTGGTTATATTTGATTCGTATTTATTTCATGAAAAATGTTTATTTCTAAGGTCAATCACAAAATCGAGTAATAGAATAAAGCAATAATAATGAAATTAAACCAATATAAGCCATAGAATAGAATATATAAACATTATTCAAACCGAAAGTAAAGCCTAAATAAGCCATAGAAAAAAGAAAACCGGAAAAAACAATGAAAAAATGAGAAAAAAACACCGTAATTATTCGTTTACATCCAAGAGTGTTAATTATAGTGTGTTAGGTACAGTTTAAGAAGTGTTAGGACATGACGACCTACAAGGATATAGATGAAGGTGAGAGAGAGATACACTACCATCTGTAAAAATAAAATCTCTCCTGTTAAGCCTAAGATACAAAGGTCACAATATATTGACCTACCAGTTTAAATCACTTACCGGATGACCCACCAGTGTTAGGATACAGAACACTGCACAGCGGCAACTAACCCTCTACCCGACCAGGTTTCGGGAGCACCTAGTAAGTATAATGAACAAAAACAAACAAATATATATAACAATAATAAAAGAACAGATTTATATATATAGAAATATTTTAATTCGTGTATAATGATAAAAAAAACAGTTACATTTCTACTTCTACATAAAAAAACACATATATTGTATTATCTAAATTAAAGCATAAATTGATGTATATATATAAGTAGTATAATAATAATAGTAATTAATTAAGGTATGTAATGTAATTATTTTGTATTTATTTATATGTATTGTATTGTATTAAAAAACTTATTGATGTATATAAATCTGGACATTATTATTATTATTATTATTGCAATTATTATTATTTTGTAAAAGTTTTATAGATATATTGAGTTTTAGAAAGACATTATTATTATTATTATTATTATTATTATTATTGGAATGGACGAGAATCAGATTATAATTATGTATAAAATAAATTTGATAATGAAAAGATATAATAATAATAATAATTAATTGGGTGTAAATATATAACATTAATTAAATAGAGAGAGAGAGAGAGAGAGAGAGAGAGAGAGAGAGAGAGAGAGAGAGAGAGAGAGAGAGAGAGAGAGAGAAGAAGAAGAATAAAACGAGACAAACGATAAACAATTTTTTGGAACGAAGACGCGACAAAAATAATAATAATAAAATAGGAATAAAATAATGAAAGAAAGGAAAATAAAGGAAGGAATTAATGGAAAGGGAAAAAAGT
>JAPQNM010000035.1:1436363-1441363 GCA_029783475.1 Metacarcinus magister
GACAAAAAACATCAACATTACCCAACAAACTTATTTCACACAAACCTAACCTAGCCTAACCTAGCCTAAAAATATTTCACCCCCCCATATTACCCCAACCCGTAACCCCACCTTAACCCCCTTCCCCCCCAACAAACCCCAACTATAAACCTACCAATTTCAGCAGGCAAAGGTTTTCTCTGAGGGCTCCCACACACCCAGCGAACGAAACTAAAAATATTATACTCCCTAAGGGCCACCATCACGCCAGAAAGGTCTGTTAAAACTATATAGGCAATTTTAACAGATTTTAGGCCGTGTAGATCTTGGGCTGTGAAAACCACCCCGTATAGGCCTATGCCGACCAGGAGGAGGCCTAGCAGCTGTGGGGAGAGAGAGGGGGGGGTGTTAGTGTGTGTTATGGGGTGGTGGGAGGAGAGGTAGGGGAGGAGAGGAGGGGAAGGGAATGGGGTGTTTAGGGAAGGTTAGGAAAGGGATGGGATGGAGAAGGAAGGAGAGGGAAGGGTAGGGAAGGGAAGGGAAGGGAAGGGAAGGGAAGGGAAGGGAAGGGAAGGGAAGGGAAGGGAAGGTATGGGAAGGGAAGGGAAGGGAAGGTATGGGAAGGGAAGGGAAGGGAAGGTAAGGGGAAGGAATGAAGGAAAAATGAATAAAATTTGGCATAAGATGAATAATAATAATACATTTTAGTCACACATACTAATAATATAAGGAAATATAGGGTTAAAATTTGACATCTTCACTATAATGGCGTCTGTTTACGTCTGCGTCTTGGGACTGCACCTCCCCCTTACTTATGGTCATAGAGAACATTGGATAACTTCTAAATTAAGATGTAAAATAATAACAAAAATAACAAATAATATAATCAAACTTAAATTAAAATCAGACATATTTTTACCATTAATCATTCATTTCCTGTCAGCCATTTTTTCTTATCTTTTCCTGCGATGAAACACACACACACACACACACACACACACACACATACACATACACATACATACACACACACACACACGTACACAAACACAAACAAACACACATAAGCGTAAAAAAAAACAAGGAAACAACAAATAAACAAAACAATAACAATGATATTTTACCTCCCACACACACGTACACACACACACACGTACACACGTACACACACACACACACACACACACACACACACACACACACACATACACACACACACAAAACAAACACACATAAACCTAAAAAAAATAAATAAATAAATAAACAAAACTAAAATAATAATAAACAGACAAATATTTTCACCCAAGACGTAAAATTAATAACAATGTCAATATTTACCCAGAATATGAAATTAAAAGTGAAGAGAGTCCATTTAACACAAGGACTGATGTAAGAATAGTCTCTTCTCCTCGCCATGGTGACCTCAGAGGTGGGGGGGGCGAGGTATAGGGTCAAATAAGGTCACTTTTGTCCTCTCTCTCTCACTCACTCCCTCTCGATCTCTCACTTTTTCTGTCACTTTCACTTCCGCTTTTTCTTCTTCTTCTTCTTGTGACTCCTTCTTGCACGTTTTCCTTTTAATACTGACAATAACAATGGATTTATTGTGACTAATTGTATGGTAATAATATAATAATGATCAGAAATATAGTTTATAAAATATAATATAAGATTTTGACGAGAAGTTAGCTTTAAATTTGAACTATTAGAGAAATGCGAGAGAATTAAGAAAAATAAACATAATATCAACAATGTAATCACAGACAAATATTATATAGAACTAGAAATTAGAAATCCTCATAATAATTTAACTATACTTTTTATTAATACTATTTTATAATTATGACTAGTCTTAGCAAACATTAATTGAACTCAAATTACACCTAATTAACACTCTCTCTTTCTCTCTCTCTCTCTCTTACCACATGACAGCCATAACAAAAAAACACAATGAAAACATACTTCTGACACAGTATTCACCACAGCCACAGCCACAGCTATCCAAAGACAAGGTCGAACAGTTAACATCAACTTGACATCGGCAGGACTGAACAGGCAGACACCTCACACCACGCGGACCACAAGACACAGCGGTGAGCCTTGACATCACCACAACTCAAAGACAACTACAAGGCAACACAAAACAGAGACAAGACCACACCAATATAGAGCACGGAGCGGCAGGGCGGGGGTAGTGTCAGCGCTTGATGGCTGGGTGGAGTCACGGAAGGAACACAGCACCTCACCACCCGCTGTGAGGTATAGTGAGGTCATGAATACGGCTTGGCTTGGCTACCTATATACCTAGGAACTGAGAATCGCTACACCACAGAGGAGGAGACGCTGCCATGTGTGTGTGTGTGTGTGAGGAGGATGACAGACACACCTTGGAACACTACCTAAAGAGAGTGTCCACTAGTTAACGCAGTACTTCCCCGCGTGCAGTGTGTGTCTAGTGCCCGGTCACCCCACCCTCACACACCTTGCCAAATATTTTCTAACTGTTCTCTCTAAAATACTAAGTGATTTTCCGAAGTTTTGCGATATAATAATAATAATAATAATAATGATATAGTTGTTAATGAATTTTTTTTAAAGAGTAATATATTAAACTTATTTCTGTTCTATTATCATTGGAAATATATGTATAAATATGTGTGTGTGTGTGTGTGTGTGTGTGTGTGTGTGTGTGTGTGTGTGTGTGTATCATCATCACCATCAGCTTTGTTTTGTATGTATATGAATAATAATAATAATAATAATAATAATAATGAAAATAACAGTATAAATATATTGTTTATTTATTTAACACACAGGTGGTGATAAATAATTGCACCTTTATCACACATTAAAGTCATTGTAGG
Organism: Metacarcinus magister; assembly: GCA_029783475.1. Lineage (NCBI taxonomy): Eukaryota > Metazoa > Arthropoda > Malacostraca > Decapoda > Cancridae > Metacarcinus > Metacarcinus magister. The sequence continues at coordinate 1,439,207 of JAPQNM010000035.1, forward strand.
AAAGTAAATAATAATAATAATAATAATAATAATAATAATAATAATAAAAGTATAACAATATATATTTACTTCCTGTCTTGGCACATCATTATTTATTTATTTACTTATTTATTTATTTATTTTGGAATGCATATTTATAATTGTCATTTTTGTTTTTATTAATTAAAGTTTAAGTAAATGCATTTGTACAACTGCGGCTGGCTCTCTCTCTCTCTCTCTCTCTCTCTCTCTCTCTCTCTCTCTCTCTCTCTCTCTCTCTCTCTCTCTCTCGTAATATTAATAGTAATTTTTGTTTTATTAATATAGTTTAAATAAATGCATTTGTCTGTGTGTGTGTGTGTGTGTGTGTGTGTGTGTGTGTGTGTGTGTGTGTATGTGTGTGTGTGTGTATGTGTGTGTGTGTGTGTGTGTGTGTGTGTGTGTATGTGTGTGTGTGTGTGTCTCTCTCTCTCTCTAATTTAATGCTTAATTCTAATTGTCATTTTTGTTTCATTAATAGTTTGAGTAAATGCTCTCTCTCTCTCTCTCTCTCTCTCTCTCTCTCTCTCTCTCTCTCTCTCTCTCTAACCCAATATTTAACAAAACCCACACAAAAAATCCACATTCTCTCTCTTTCTCTCTCTAACACGCCCCTACCCCCTCTCTCTCTCTCTCTACACCCCCCACCCCCCTGCCCCCGCCCCCCTCAGAGGTCAAGCATGGTGGGGTCAAGATTGGTGACCACATAGTCGTGATAGTACACCATTATGCCCAGCGGTTGACCTAAGATTAGTGATGACCACACTATCAAGTTACCGACCCGCGGCCCGAACCTCGACTTGGCAACGGTGCTCAAATACACTAAAGGAACCTGGGAAGGGAGAGATATATTATTAATTCAAATAGATTAATATATATATGTATAGATAAATTGATAAGTATATGTATAGATAGATTGATTGATTGGTAAATATATATAAGGTTAATTAGATGTATAGATGTATAGATAAATTATATAGATAGTTAGGTATGACATTAGATATATATAGATACTTTGATTGATAGATAACATAAATATATAGATTGATAGATTAGATATAGAGAAGAAAAACAAATATATATACGTAAATAAATAGTTTGATATAAGGCTACTACTACTACTACTACTACTAAAATAATAATAATAATAATAATTTTGAATCCCACACAATCATTCTTCCTTGCTCCACCTCAGGGGAGAGAGAGGGAGAGAGAGAGAGAGAGAGAGAGAGAGAGAGAGAGAGAGAGAGAGAGAGAGAGAGAGAGAGAGAGAGAGAGAGAGAGAGAGAGAGGAATAAGGAGGGAAGAGGAAGAGGAAAGTAAGAAGGAAGGAGAGAGGGAGTTAGGGATGATAGGAAGGAAGGGAGAGATGGAGGGAGGGAGAAGGAGAGAAGATATACAAGATGAGCAATTCCTAATACCCATAACTCCGCCCACCACCAACATAACCCCGCCCACCTGCGTCATCATGCCCAGGAACACGCCCACTTTGTACATATGCAAGGGTATGGACACCAGGTACTCGTGCAGGGCGGCGGAGATGAGGAACACAGCCAGGGACGCCGACCACCGACTGTACCGACTCTGCATCATCGGAACAAACACGTGTCTGCAACGGGACCACAAAACAAGGGAAGGTTACTTATAGAGAATGTTATGGTTAGGATTATAGAGTGTTGTAGGGTGTGTGTTAGGGGATTATAGAGGATTAGTTAGTGTTAGAGTGTTTATATGAAAGATTATATAGTGTTAGTGTGTTTTATATTAAAGATTATATAGTGTTAGAGTGTTTATATTGAAGTTTATATAGAATTACGTAGTGTTAGAAAGTGTTTGAAATGGTGTTTATATAATGTTACAGTGTGTTTAGGATTATATAGGATTAGAAACTGCTATAAAAGTGTTAGAAAAATATATAGAATTAAGAGTTTATAGCAAAATTATAGAGTTACATAGTGATAGAGAGTATGTATGTATAAATTATATAAGTATTTAACAGTATACTAGTAAGATTATATACAATTAAACAGTATTAGACCCTTTTCCTGTACGTTACAACTAAATACACACACACACACACGTACACACACACCCACACGCCCACCCACACCCACCTGAGCGCCCATTTATGCACAGGTA
>JAPQNM010000035.1:1448863-1461363 GCA_029783475.1 Metacarcinus magister
ACGATTTTCAGGTTATATAAGGTGAGGTTAGTTAATATAGAATTGTTTAATGTATATAAATGTTTGTTTTTTATTTGTTAGTTGTTGTTTGATGTGGTAGTTGATGTTATTAGTGTTGTGTGTGTGTGTGTGTGTGTGTGTGTGTGTGTGTGTGTGTGTGTGTGTGTGTGTGTGTACCTGTCTCATATCACCTGCTGCCTGGGTGAAGGTCGGTTTGTTTACGTTGTAGAATAAGGTGGAAATACTTGTCCTTTTTAAACCTTACCATTGATATATATATAACTAATAACACTATTTCTAAGAGGTTAATACACATAGATCATTCCTACATACGTATAAATGTTTTTTTTGTTATATATATACATGCTATTAATATATAAGTAAATAACATACTAGTTTTTTAAAAGATTATTTGCCTTACTAGTTCTCTCTCGTATATATATTCGTAGATATGTATATATTTTTTTATTTATGTATATATTTCTTACTTTCTAGTGTGTCTATGTGTGTTAGTTAAGTTATTTATAAATGTTTGACCTCTAATATTGCAAGCACTTTCCCTTTCTCTCTATTTCCATCACGATTCTCTCTCTCTCTCTCTCTCTCTCTCTCTCTCTCTCTCTCTCTCTCTCTCTCTCTCTCTCTCTCTGCTAGCCTTCACAAATCGGAAAATAGAGTGTAAATATATGAAAAAAATGATTTATAAATACGAAATATATATAAAAGAATATATATATATCTATAAATAATAATAATAATAATAATTGTTTGAGATAAGAGACGAGTAGGTGGAACGGAAGGGTAATGATGGCTATATATTCTCAAGATGATTTAAATTTCACCCTAATTAAGAGATATTATACATAGTTAACTCTTACTTAATTATGAACTCAATGTAAAAATTATTATATATGTTTATTTCATCATTTATTTGTATTTTATTATTATTATTATTATAGTTTTAGTAGTTTTATGTGTTAATTAATATCCTATCTGTCAACTTACCTACCTGTGTCTGTGTGTGTGTGTGTGTGTGTGTGTGTGTGTGTGTGTGTGTTATCTTATCAGTCATGGTGTTTTTCTCCTCTTATCATCCTGTGAATGTCTATAAAACACACACACACTCTACTTTAATATTATTGACCATTTTTCTTCCTTATCCTTATCAGCGTTGGGGTAATTATTTCAAAGTTAAGATATAGAGATTAAAAAAAATATATGTGTTTAAAATTATTATTAAGTTAACAAAATATTATCATTGTTTTGGCAATTATTTGAAGGTTAAGATATATAGATTAAAAAATATATGTTTAGAATTATTATTATGTTGAAAAAAATATATATAAACACATTATTTTGACTTATTACTACTATCATTACTACTACTACTACTACTACTACTACTACTACTACTACTACTACAGATAAATTAGAACGTAAAAAAAATAACAATAATAATAATAATAACACATTACGTTTAAACTTAACTTATTATTATTATTATTATTATTATAAAACTATAATTATTAGATACTTAAATTATATGATTAATTACCTTTTTAAAATAGTTACTAGAGAAGACTGATACTGATCCTCTCCTTTCCCTTCCTCGGGGCAGACTGAAGAGGAGGAGGAGGAGGAGGAGGGGAAGGAAGGAGGAGTGGAGGGGAAGGAGGGGGAGGAAGAGGGGGAGGAAATGGTTGTAGTGGAGAGGGGAAGAAGGAGAAGGAGGTGGAGGAGGTGAGGGGGGGAGAGGAAATGGGAGTAGTAGTGGAGGAGGAGGTGAGGGGGGAAAGGGGGAGGAGAAGGTGGAGGAAGAGGAGCAAGAGGAGGAGGAGGAGGAGGAGGAGGAGATTAAAGAGAAGATAAAGAAGGAGGTGGTGGAAGAAGAAGAGGAGGAAAAGGAAGAAGAGGAAGAGATAATGAAAGGAAGAAGGAAGAAGAGGAAGAGTTTCTCGTTCAAAATTTTCTTGAATAAATTTAGTCAAACTTTTTCCAATTCTATTTTGCTTATTTCACACACTTCTATCACCCTTTTCAGTGCCTATATATATAATAAAAAACAAAAAACTATCATTACACTAGAACACATATATATAATTAGAAAATACTATTAATTCTAGCGTAAGATTTCAAAATAATCAAATATAACGGTTTACAAATCCACGAGGGTCTGTAAGGTGGTTAAAACGTGTTGTAAAGCGCTTCTCTAGTAGTTAATTCAATACAAACTAGAGTATTCAAGGTTAAAATAGAGGTTGGAAAGACAATAATCTGTATACATAGTTAATAAATAAGTTTTAGTAATAATTCTATATGGAAATCGAACATAAACAAAGAGAGTTACACAGAAATAGGAGGTTTATCTTATATCAATGCATAGAAAGGTGTGTGTAGGAGTATACGTCGGGTTACTAATACCTATCTTATCCTCTTGATGAAGCTTGACACTGCATTAGTATTACAAGTCCAAGAAATTCAATATTATATAAATCTTGCATAGTATACCTTAAAAAAAAACAGTATTATAACAGAAAACCAAATCATACGAGTAACTAACTAATATTTTCACACCTTTAGCTCGGCCTTTTCATATTAACACACTTTTCTTAGCATTAGTAAAAGCCAATGGGTGAAAAAAAGAAAGAAAATAGACTTATGGAAATATTAAACTTAGGAAATAAAAAAAAAGATGAAAGAGAAGGGAATATAAGGTGAATATATAAAGATACCGTTACGGGTGAAGCATTTCTTGATTCAAACCAACTCAGCCTCCTTTCAAGCACAGGGAGTAACAGTTAACACATTCAAACCCCAACGGTGACCTGAACAGATGTATTAGTAGTGGATAGATAACCTGATATGTATTCCTTAATGAAGACTGACTCAATATCTAACACAAGCATACGACGCTAATATACACTGAATATATACAAAAAATAAATAAATAAATAAATAATAATAATAATAAATAAACTATTAAAAACAACGTAAGGCTAATATAAGGTAAATATATATATATAAAACAATTGCGTGTTAATATTTTCTTTGGTCAAATACAGAATGATCCTGCCTTTGAATCAGCTGTAGTAACAGTAACACGTACGGTCACCTCAAGGGATAGAGTGGTAGTAGATGGACCACCTAAAATAATGATACCTTTAAACAAAACATATTAGCTTCTAAACTAAAGTCCTAATTGAACAAGGTGCTTTTTCTATTAATTGGTAATTATATAAGGAATATCTGATATCTTTTCCATCAACATTGGTGAAGTATTCAATCCACCATGGTGAGATTTGCTATTCTTAAAATCCAAATCAAATTATTTATATATAAAAATAGTTTCCGTTGACAAGACCTGAAACTTAGATGAAAGTATTGCATTATTTCAATCTACAATATAGTTTAAAAGATCAAAATACATTAACAAATAAAAAATAGCTTGTTTGCGCCGAGTAGAAAAAATGACAAAAATACACCATAAGTTTAGATTGTGTTTACGAGTGTCTGTAAGGCGGTTAAAGGTGTGGTAATGTTTAGTTAAGAACTGCTTTCAACTGAAGAGTCATTGCAAGAATATACGTAGAAGTTAAGACTCTATGTGTTCCTTACGTTGATTAAGTCGTGTAATGTAAACATGTTAGAAATAATGAAAAAACAAACTATGCGCAAGAATAAAATGGGATATGGTTTAAAAAAAAAAGAATAAAAGATTTACGTTATTACAGCACAGTTCTTTGTTATATTTGATGGGTATCTATCTCATGAACAATATTTATTTACTAAAATAATGATACAATTAAACATAAATTATTAGCATTTAAACTACGATCCCAATTGAATAAGGTGCTTTGTATATTAATTAGTAATGTTATAAAGAATATCTGATATCTTTTTCATTAACATTGGTGAAGTACTTAATGCACCATAAAGATTATAGTTTATTTCTTGAAACAAATCAATTTATTTCTAGTAATGAAAGTTTCCGTTGATAACTATCCTATCCTCTTCATTGACCTTGACACTGATATAAGTGGAAAAATAAGAGAACAAAATCATTACTATTATTATCATTGTCAGAACAGGAGATAAAAATAAACCACAATAAATAATAATAATAATAATCACAATATACGTCATTACTATTATCACTGGGAGAAAAAAAATGGGAAAAAAAAAAAATAATGAAAAAATACAAATAAAAATCATGACAATACAGCAATTTCCTCCTTTTTTTTTCCTTCACTCGCTTCTATATATTTTTTTCTTCTTCATTTTTTGGGTAATTTATGAAAGGGACAATGAATACTATTATGACACCTATTACCAAACTACCTAACTATCTCTCTCTCTCTCTTTCTCTCCCTCTTCTCTCTCTCTCTCTCTCTCTCTCTCTCTCTCTCTCTCTCTCTCTCTCTCTCTCTCTCTCTCTCTCTCTCTCTCTCTCTACCAAGAAAACAAAGGACATACTTTCACCTTTTTCTTGCCTAATACTTATAATTTTTTTTCCCAGTATATATTTTTTTCCCATTTTCTTAATATTTTTTTCCTTTTTTCATATATTTATTTATTTATTATTATTTTTTTGACTTAATCATTTTCTTTATTGCTTGATGCTTTACATAGTCTAGTTTACACACACGTACACACACACACGTATACACACACACACACACACACGTATACACACACACACACACACACACACACACACACACTGAACCAGTTGACGACAGAAGGAAAAAAAAAATCAAGTTTACTGAGAAGAGACGATACATTATTAAACACATTGATGTAGTGTGTGTGTGTGTGTGTGTGTGTGTGTGTGTGTGTGTATACGTGTGTGTGTGTGTGTGTACGTGTGTGTGTGTGTACGTGTGTGTGTGTCATCCTCTCTCTCACACTAACTTGTAAGAACACCAACGCCCATGGAAACCAAACACACACACACACACACACACACACACACTAATAAAAAAAAATAATAAAAAAACAGAAATAGAACAAGTTTAAGATATATTTGGGACCTAAAATTAACCTTGGAACCATACACAAAAACACACACACACACACACACAGAGAATTGACCAGAGACAGAGAGAGAGAGAGAGAGAGAGAGAGAGAGAGAGAGAGGTACCGTCCCTTTCCTCTCTCCTCTCTTCCCTCACTCTGCAGTCCGACCTGGTAGAGGCAAGACGTGGTTCTCCTCTCTCTGCTTCATCATGGCTGGCTCCTCCTGGGCCTTCATCACCCCCGCCCTGCTACTGCTACTAGCTACGCCACATGGACTTGGGTTAGTCATTTGTTTTATTTATTTGTGTGGGTGTGTGTGTGTGTGTGTGTGTGTGTGGTTGGTTGTTCAGTTTTGGTTAATTTTTATTTTTGTTTGTTTCGTTTTAAAGTGTTTTAGTTATGGGTTTTTTTCTGTTTTTTTATATATATATTTTTTTTTATTATTTAGTTTGTGGTTTTTCAAGTTGTGTTTCGTTGTGTTTGTTCCTGTTTTTCTGTTTTTTTTTATTTATTTATTATTTAGTTTGTGGTTTTCAAAGTTATGATTCGTTCTGTTTTTTTCCTGTTTTCCTGTTTTTTCAGTTTTATTATTTCAATTTCTTTGGTTTTATAACGTAGATTAACCATTTTTTTTTCTCCCAGCATAGAAAAAAAAACACCACAATAATAATATACAGTACATTATAGTGTTAGAGAAAGAAAGAGTGAAAGAGAGTGAAGCAGTACTCTTTCTAACTCTAAAACTTCATAAACTCTCAATCTTAATATTTTTCAATGCTTTCCTTTCACTAACCACCTCTCCAGTACCTTAAATATATAAGGAACATAACGTATATGCATTTACAAACTTTATAAACACCACGAAAACTTTATAAACCTAATGCTTCAGTGTTTCATAACTCCCCATATATAGCTTCAGACCCTTGACCACACCTTTAAACACTTATTTTTATATTTGTCAATCTGTCTCTTCGTCAACATCAGGAAGTGAATGTAGGAGAATATATTGCAGCATAGCGTTTGTATTACTTGTGTTGTATTGCACTAACCTTGCCTAACTGTGAAGAGACGTCATATAGAGAAGGAAGTAGAGTGTAATGCAATAGTTGTAGAATTTCATATAGATACAAATAGCCAAGAAAATACAGTTTAATACAATAGTTAGTTATACATTCTTAAATACACCTGAACTATTAAAACGCACACACACACACGCGCACACACACACACAGTTCCAAAAATACACGAAAACTATACATAAACTCAAAATTAATAAAATAAAATAAAAATATATATAAAATCTGAACCCTAAGAACTAGCGTATATATTTTTTCCTTGCATAAACTAGCTATGATTGTAGTGGTTAGTCACGCCACACACACACACACACACACACACGCACACTGACCCACATTAGCTGCGTAGAGACAGGTAGAAGCAGGTAGGAAGGTTGTCAAGGTAGATAGAACTAGTTTTATAAAGGCTAGTTTTGTGATAATCGATACACTAGACTCTCATTCTCTCTCTCTCTCTCTCTCTCTCTCTCTCTCTCTCTCTCTCTCTCTCTCTCTCTCTCTCTCTCTCTCTCTCTCTCTCTCTCTCTCTCTCTCAAAAAGTATGAATAAAAAATAAATAAATGATAATATTAACTTAAAATATATTAGATCAACTTTATTTATTTATTTTTATAACACACACACACACACACACACACGCACACATAAACACATACATAGACACGCACCCTAATTTCCGCTATAGTCGTGTTCCGCCCTTAGCTAACACGCACACATACACATACACACACACGTACACAGCCCCTCCCTTCATAAAGTATACATAACTACCCCTTATAGCATGCAATTCCCACCCTTATGTACCTTGTAACCTAAGTGTCATTATCCTGTATTCTAATTAATATATTTACCTAATGACTAATCCTTCCTACCTGTGGATTGGGAAGTTAGAGAAGGATTAGGAAAGGTGATTAGGAATAGTTGTAGTGATTAGGATAGGTATGGTTTAGTATCCTTCACTCCTTCACTCTCTCCTATCCCTTCTATCCTTCCTTCCTTCCTTCTTCACTCCCTCTCTCTTATCCTTCCTTCTATTCAATCCCTTCCTTCCTTCACTCCCTCTCTCTTATCCTTCCTTCTATTCAATCCCTCCCTTCCTTCACTCCCTCTCTCCTATCTCTTCCTCCTTACCTCCTATCTCTCCCTCCTTCCCTCTACCTCAAAAATGCCCCAAACTTACTCTCCTTGTAGATGTTAGTTTTTGTTTGGTTGGCATAATGTTAGGTCTTGTTCCCAGGCTCGTGGGCAGTATCTACCTGGGTTCGTATCCCTTAACCCCGTCAGACTGTAGGGCAAACACGTGGGTTAAACTGGTATGTGTCTGTGTCTGTGTCTGTGTGTTTCTGTTTCTCTCTCTGTCTGTGTCTGTCTGTCTGTCTCTGTCTGTTTCTCTCTCTGTCTGTGTGTCTGTCTCCTGTCTGTGTCTGTCTGTTTGTCTCTGTCTGTCTCTGTCTCTCTCTCTCTCTTATTTTACATTGAAGTTACAAAAATAAATAATAAATCGAATAAAATGATATAAAATAAAATCGAATATAAGGAAATAAAATGAAAATTCGATACCTATAGATCTTTTTTTTTTTATATTCAAGGAAACCAAAAAAAAATAATAATAATAATAAATAAAAATAAAACGTATTGAAAAACTGGAATTTGTTAGGTAATAAAATCTCATTGCAGGAAAATTTTAAAGGTTATCACACAAAGGAAGAACAAACAGCAAGCGCAACAGGTCTGACTACGGTAAATAAAAAAAATATTAAGGTAGAAAAAAACGAACAGAAAACGAGATGAGTTCCTTGATCTCTCTCTCTCATGTCGTGTCCAGATCTAATAACATTCGTGCACGAGAGAGAGAGAGAGAGAGAGAGAGAGAGAGAGAGAGAGAGAGAGAGAGAGAGAGAGAGAGAGAGAGAGAGAGAGAAAGAAAAAGAGAGAGAGAGAGAGCTTTGATAAGAAAAACAAAATCGAATCTTTATAATAGAGAGAAAAAAAAGATTAATATAAGAGTGAAAATAATAGAGTAAGGAAGGGAAGATAAAATGAGACTCACTTTTATATCTTGAAAACAACAACAATAACAATAACAATAACAACAACAACAACAAACATGAATTGATCTAAAATAAATAATACCATAGAATTTATAGAAGAATAAATATATATATAAAAAACCGTTCAATTCTAGACTTATTTATTTATTTATTTATTTATTTATTTTTGATCCTAAACCGTTGGCGCCAATAGAGAGTGGACTTGCCCCTTGCCGGTTATTTAGCGAAGTTTTTATTTAAGATTACACATATAACCTTAACAAACCAGATACACTTTAGTTTGTTGTTTTTTATCGCGAACATTACACAACATTAAATAAACAGGAGGAGGAGGAGCGACTGTCTACTCTTACATCACATTACCAACTGATTCAAATTTTGTAATAGATTGCTTATATAGCCTCCGTAAATCCGTTCCTTTAGCCTACACCTTCCTTATAAGAGAAAGAATAAGTGTTTGAATGTATGCAATAATGACCTCTCTACAAGACTTTATTGGGTGTGTTGTGTAACTCTATGTTCCGTCATGCTGATACGCCCTTGAACCTGTCTCTAGATTGTATCATATAGCCTGGAGCGAGGAGGAGGAGGAGGAAAAAGAGGAGAGAAAATAGAAAGAGGAGGAGGAGGAGGAAGAAGGGGAAGGGAATGGAAGGAGGAGGAGGAAGAGGAGGAAGAAGATTATTGTGTAGTTGATGTAGGTTCGGTTAGGTTAGGTTAGGTTATGTGTGTGTGTGTGGTTACCTGTGTGTGTGGTTACCTGTGTGTGTGGTTACCTGTGTGTGTGGTTACCTGTGTGTGTGGTTACCTGTGTGTGTGGTTACCTGTGTGTGTAGTTACCTGTGTGTGTTGCTAGAGTAATGTTTAGGTTCGGTATGTATGCGTGTATGTGTGTGTGTGTGTGTGTGTGTGTGCGTGTGTACCTGCTGACAGAGACTCGCTATTATTGCTTTGCCAGTCTCAGCAATGTTGTTTTTTTTTTGTACCTGTTTCGTAATACTGGTTCTATACTGGTTCTGTTCGGGTCATGTACTGTAAATATACCTGTAAATTCAATCCTAATCAATGCTTCAGGTATATATGCAATTTTTTTTTTACCTAAATATCTTGCCTTCATTCCTTCCCTCCCACATTCCCTTCCATTTATAAATCTTGCCTTGCCTTGCCTTGCCTTGCCTTGCCTCACCTAACCTACCTCACCTTGCCTCACCTTACCTCACCTCACCTTACCTTACCTCACCTTACCTCACCTTACCTTACCTACTACCTTACCTTACCTTACCTAACCTTACCTTACCTTACCTTCCCTCCCTCCCTCTTACCTTACCTTCCCTCCCTCCCTCTTACCTTACCTTACCTTACCTCCCTCCCTCTTACCTTACCTTACCTTCCCTCCCTCCCTCTTACCTTACCTTCCCTTCCCTCCCTCCCTCTTACCTTACCTTACCTCACCTCTACCTGCCACCCCTTGCATAATACCTTGCTAATTGTTTTACAAAGCACAGCACAGGTATGCTAATCAACCTTAATGAACCAATATCCTCTTACACACACACACACACACACACACACACACACATACACATACACACACACACACACACTCTCTTCTTCCTATAAATCTCTTTGTTCTCTAAATCTTCTTCCTCCTCCTCCTCCTCCTCCTGTCTCTCTCTTCTTCTTCTTCCTCCTCCTTATATGGCATCTGTTTAACCTGCCCGTTCCTTCACCTCTTCCTCCCTTCTCTCTCCTTTCTCCCTTCCTTCTCTCCTTTGTCTCTCTGCTTGCATGCATTCCTCCCTCCCTCCCTCCCTCCTTCCCTCTCTTGTCTTTCCCTGCTTGTATTCCTCCCTTCTTCTTTTTCTCTCTCTCTCTCTCACTGCCTCCCTCCCTTTTTTCTCTCCCTGCTCTCTCTCTCTCGTGCCTCTTGCAGCAAACACGCACACGCACACACACGCACACACACACACACACACACACACACACACACACACACACGCACACGCAAACCTCACAGCCTCACCTTGCGTTACTTATACCTAGAGGAGGAGGAACACATAGGAACACATAGGAAGAACAAACAGCAACAGTCCTGCTGGCCCTTACGAGGCTGTTTGTGAGTACACTGTCTAGTCTAGAGTGAAGGATACAGGATAGTAAGGGTGAAGGCTTCTCCCCCCACCCATGGTTGGCAGGGAAAGGAAGGCCAACCAAGACCAGACTGTCACTACCACTACTACTATCACTACTGTCACTACCACTACTACTATCACTACTGTCACTGCCACTACTACTATCACTACTACTATCACTACTGTCACTACCACTACTGCTACCACTACTACTACTACTATCACTACTGTCACTACCACTACTTCCTGGCAAGCGATGTCAGGCCACTAGCGACGTCTTTTGAATCGACATTTCGTAAGTTAGGTACATCAGGATGAACTTACTCAAAGTTTGCTACGTTAACGGATAGTATTTTAGTTGTGGATTGGCTTCTAAATATTTGTGAAGTGTATTTTTGAACGTAGTAATTGTTTTAGTGTCTACGGGTGACATTGGCGGGCAGGGAGGAGGAAGAGGAGGAGGAGGAGGAGGAGGAAGAAGACATTGGCGGGCAGGGAGTTCCAAACGTTAACGATCCGATTGAAAAAGAAGTGCTTGGCTTTGTTTGATGTGAATCTTTTACCAGTAATCTTAAAACAATGATGTCTTCTTGTTATATTGGATCAATCAAAAGTAATGTAATCTTCTGTATTGATATTATCGAATCCTTTGATTATCTTGAACATTTCAATTCAATCCCCTCGCATCCTTCGTTTCGGTGGTAATGGCAGGTTAAACATAACTTATTGCCAGTATTAACCCTTACACTGCCGAGGTCTTTTATAACTGTTCCATTTATAGATTTTTAAAAAAATTATGATTTTATTCAAATTTTTCTTATTAATGATAAAAATAAATATTAATGATAAAAAAAAATTTTAATGATAAAAATAAATATTAATGATAAAAATAAATACTAATGATAAAAATAAATATTAATGATAAAAATAAATAATGATAAAAATAAATAATAATGATAAAAAAAAAATATTAATGATAAAAAGAAATAATAATGATAAAAAGAAATAATAATGATAAAAAGAAATAATAATGATAAAAAGAAATAATAATGATAAAAAGAAATAATAATGATAAAAAGAAATAATAATGATAAAAATAAAAAGAAATATTAATGATAAAAAGAAATATTAATGATAAAAAGAAATATTAATGATAAAAAGAAATATTAATGATAAAAATAAAAAGAAATATTAATGATAAAAAATAAATATTAGTGATAAAAATAAATATTGATAAAAATAAATATTAATGATAAAAATAAATATTAATGATAAAAAGAAATATTAATGATAAAAAAGAAATATTAATAATAAAAATAAATATTAATGATAAAAAATAAATATTAATGATAAAAAGAAATAATAATGATAAAAAAATAAATATTAATGATAAAAAGAAATATTAATGATAAAAAGAAATATTAATGATAAAAAATAAATATTAATGATAAAAAATAAATATTAATGATAAAAATAAATATTAATGATAAAAAATAAATATTAATGATAAAAATAAATATTAGTGATAAAAATAAATATTAATGATAAAAATAAATATTAATGATAAAAAGAAATAATAATGATAAAAAAGAAATATTAATGATAAAAAGAAATATTAATGATAAAAAAGAAATATTAATGATAAAAAGAAATAATAATGATAAAAAAATAAATATTAATGATAAAAAAGAAATATTAATGATAAAAAGAAATATTAATGATAAAAAAATAAATATTAATGATAAAAATAAATATTAATGATAAAGAAATAATAATGATAAAAATAAAATATTAATGATAAAAAGAAATATTAATGATAAAAAGAAATATTAATGATAAAAAGAAATATTAATGATAAATGATAAAAAAGAAATATTAATGATAAAAAGAAATATTAATGATAAATGATAAAAAGAAATATTAATGATAAAAAGAAATATTAATGATAAAAAGAAATATTAATGATAAAAATAAATATTAATGATAAAAATAAATATTAATGATAAAAAGAAATAATAATGATAAAAAGAAATAATAATGATAAAAAATAAATATTAATGATAAAAATAAATATTAATGATAAAAAGAAATATTAATGATAAAAAGAAATATTAATGATAAAAAGAAATATTAATGATAAAAAGAAATATTAATGATAAAAATAAATAATAATGATAAAAAATAAATATTAATGATAAAAAGAAATATTAATGATAAAAAGAAAT
>JAPQNM010000035.1:1466363-1488863 GCA_029783475.1 Metacarcinus magister
TGTTTGTCTTAGTTAGTGTGGGAAAAGATCTTCTCTACCTCTCTCTCCTCTTCTCTCCTCCTCCTCCTCCTCCTCCTCCTCTTCCCTCTTCCCTCCTTCTTTTCCCTCTCTCCTCTCTCCTCTTCTCCCTTCTCTTCTTCTTACTCCTCTTGCCCCATTCTTTTCCCTCCTCCTCCTCCTCCTCCTCCTCCTTCCTCCTCCTCCTCCCCCCCCCCGTGACTGTCAGGTAATGATGAGACGTGTTTGTATCGTGACTCAGATCAACATTGAGGAGCAAGGGAGGTAAGGGGGGGGAGGTAAATGGGGGGGGGAGGGGAGGAAACGGACGTCCGCATGTGTCGACAGCTCAAAGCGGACTGAACCGAATATAAGTGAATGTAAATGAATTAGTATATGAAGGAATTTGAATAGGGTAGAATTATTTTATTTATTTATTTATTTATTTATTTTTATTTTTTATTCAGAAAATTCAAATGTATGTATGTATGTATGTATGTATATGTATGTATGTATGTAAAGAGAGAGAGAGAGAGAGAGATTAGGCCTCAAGGTTAAAAGGACACAAGGACAAGACGAGAGAGAGAGAAAGATAAATAGAAGACAAATAAAATCAGAAAATAAAAAAAAATATTAAAAAAAAACAAAATAAATTCAAACCACAAACTAAAATCAAACTTTTCCTTCACACATAAATATAATCTTTTTTAAACTAAACTAAACTAAACAATTTAAAAGTTACCTCCATCTCTAATAATTTCACTCTGGCTTCCAACTTAACTTTCAAATTAAACTAAACAATAAAAATAGACTCAGATTTTACTCCTCGTTCAAGTTGACAAGCATAACAAGACCTACCTAAGACTGTAACCTTGGGAGAGTGTGTGAGGGTGGAGGGGGGGGGTGGAGGAGGGTGGAGAGAGAGGGAGAGGGGTGGAGAGAGGGGTGGAGAGAGGGGTGGAGAGAGGGGTGGAGAGAGAGTTGGGAGAGGTAAGGATGGAAGGAAGGAAGGAGAGAGAGGGTTGATAGAGGCTGTAAGGAAGGAGAGAGAGGGTTGAGAGAGGATGGAAGGAGAGGAATGAGAGAGCTTGGAAGGAGGGAGAGGGAAGGGTGGAGAGAAGGAGGGAGAGAGAGAGAGAGAGAGGATTATAGGAAGCAGGTTTCTTAAAATGGAAGGAGTGGAATGTGAGGGAAGGGAAGAGAAGAGAAAGGAAGAGAAGGGAAGGGAAGGGAAGAGGTGGAGAGATAGGAGAGAGAAGGAAGGAAGGAAGGAAAGAAGGAAGGATAGAAGGATAAGACTGACTTGAATCCTTCTCTCTACACTTCCTTATCCTTAGAAATCCTTAGGCAGGTGTCCAATGTCCTACACACACACACACACACACACACACACACACACACACACACACACACACACACACACACCTGAAGACAAGAGTGAATTGCTAACCTTTCACTAATTTTTTATATATATTTTTTAGTAATATTGCAAATAGTTCTTGGTTAAAACGTGAAAATTTGTCTCTATATATTTTTTTTCCAATTAATTATAAGATTCCTTCAACAACGTGAAAGTGAAGTGAAGTGAAATAAAGTGAAGAATTTTGAAACATTGTGAAAAAAAATAAATAAATACTTAACATACATACTCAGATTGAAGACTAAATAATAAATAAATAAATAAATAAATAAATAAATAAATAAATAAATAAATAAATAAATAAATAAATAAATAAATAAATAAATAAATAAATAAATAAATAAAATATCTCAATTTTAAATATTTACCTGTAACTCTTTTCTTTCTTTCTTTCTTTACCTGTTTAATTAGTGTTAAAGATTAGGTTAGGTCTTTGTAATGGCGTTTTGGCGTGTTTATAAAGATTAACTACCTCCCCCTACCCCCCCTCACCCCTTCCCCCCCCTCCCCTCCCCCCTTCCCTTGTACCCCATCACCCCTTCCCTGTACCCCATCACCCCTTCCCTTGCCCTTCTGTCCCTTCTGTAAAGTTTGTAGCCATTGTTACCTCACTCTCTCCCTTCTCTCTCTCTCTCTCTATCTCCTTTTCTCTCTCTCTTCCTCCTCCTTCTCCTTCACTTTCTCTCTCTCTCTGTTACTCTATCTCTCCCTCTTCCTCCTCCCTTTCTTATCCTATCTTCATCTTCTTCCATTCTCTCCTTTATTATTAATCCTTTGATCTCTCTCTCTTTTCCTCCGTCATTCTTCCCCTTCCCTTTCCTCTCTCTCTCTCCATCTCTCTTTTATCACTTTCCTCTTAGTCATCCTTCCCTTCCCTTCCCTTTCTCTTCCCTTTACAATGCATCATACCAAGGCTACCTCCTCCTCCTCCTCCTCCTTCTTCCTTCTTCCTTCTTCTTCCTCCTCCTCTTCATTCTTCACCAAACTCCTCCTAATCTTTTAACTTCTTTTCTACTTCCCTCCCTCCTTACCCTCACCTTGTCTCCACTCCCTCAACTCAAGGCCACCGAACACCCAACTGGCGCCATCCACTCCTTACTCCCTCTCCTCACTCCCTCTCCAGCCTCCCTCTCTTGATTCTATATACTCTTGTTGCATTTACATACCCATCATGACTTGCTAGTTGCTACCTGCGATCTGTACTTCCTTCTTACGCAACACAATACTACTATATATGCACTAGCTTAACTTAACCTCGTAAAGATGCAACACAGGCTATAGCAACATTGTGGTTTTATATAATGGGTTCTAACACCTGTAGGCTGTCTATTACACGTTATTGAGACTGGTTATATTGATGGCTGGCTCTTCGTAGTTAGTGGTGCAGGTTTAGTACTTTACCTAACTTAACCTAACTGTCTTTCCGTTGCCTACAGAAGCTACATGATCACCACCCCCCGGCAGTGGATCGCTGGGGACATTGCTCAGTTGTGTGTGTATGTGAATGATGCAGCGGCCCCGCAAACCAGCCTCAATGTGTCCATGACTGTCTATGAATCTAGTAAACTGCCGGAGAATCGCAATGTTACTATTTTAAAAGAGGTTATAAGCGTCCCAGCAGGTGAGTGTATAGTTGGGTGATTGTTAATTGGTATGTGGTTTAAATGATGATGATATTTCGTTGTTTTTTTTAATAATTTAGGGCTTTTCTGAGGTATGAATTAATGTTTTTAGTAATTTTTGTTAGTCTATACTCCCTGCAACTGGTATATAGTTTCAATAATAACCAGATTTTATAGTTTTTGAAAATGATTCGTCTTTTTCTTAAGGTAATAAAGCCATGATGTTAATATTACCTAAGTCTATTCTCCTATTAATCTCTTCCTCCTTCCCCTATCACCTGTACTTCAATATTTACCTGTGTACTTTTAAGATCATTAACTCCTACATACTTTAAATAACAACAATATATCTTCGTTTCTGAAATAATTTAGTCTTTTTTCCAAGGTCATAATTATTTTAGTCTATCCTTGTACCTTGCTACCTGTAGTATAATATTCACCTGTGTGCCTTTCTATAGGTAAATATGAAAAATGCCACGAGATTGCTGTGCCCGTGACCAAGGCATACAGTGGAAACTTACACATGAAGGGAAACTTGAGTGGCCTTAAGGTGAACGACACAGTTAGCGTCGGTATCAAGCAGGACAATGATCAGATTTACGTGCAGACAGACCGGTATAAGTATCGTCCCGGGCGAGAGAGTTCAGTTCCGTCTACTAACTATCACGGGAAATAAACTCAAGGTGTCCACTGAGAATGTAAGTATTGACGGAAGGTTATGTTCAGTTATAATTAGTTAGTTTATGGACACAAATATAAATGGATTACAGTAATAAGATCAACAAGGGTTAACCTAACCTAACCTAACCTAACCTAAACCTTACCTTACCTTAACCTAATCTAACCTAACCTTAACCTAACCTTACCTTACCTTAACCTAACCTAACCTAACCTAACCTAACCTTAACCTAACCTAACCTAACCTAACCTAACCTAACCTAACCTAACCTAACCTTACCTTACCTTACCTTACCTTAACCTTACCTTAACCTAACCTAACCTAACCTAATCTAACCTAACCTAACCTAACCTCCTGATCCTCTTAAGCAGTGGTACCCAAACTTGTTGATCTTGTTACCACATTAGGCGTGCTCCCATTAACCCTTTCACAAAATGGTGTCAATATTGATGTAGTATATGTCTATATTAAAACACTAGATATATATTTTCTGTTCAGTCCCCCTTCCATTAACCCCAAAAAACTGTTATATTACCCCTTCAGAGTTTATCATATACCCTCAATGTTTAGGTCTACCCCTTCTCTAACGTCCTAACCCTTTCCCCCTTCCTCCAGTACACCGAGATTTGGGTCAACACGCCTTCCCGCACCAGGATCGCCCAGTGGAAGAATCTGTCTAACAAGGAAGGCATCGTTCACCTCGACTTCCAGCTGGCAGATGAACCCGAGGAGGTGAGTGAAGGGAGAGGAAAGGTGATGAAGATGAATAGGAAGGAAGGATTGACTTAAGAAACGTGATACAGATAGATAGGTGAAGGAAACTATATAACCTAATTCTTCCTATGTGTTCCAGGGCACTTACAAGATACATATTAAGACTGCCAATCATAGGACTTCTCAACGCTTCGTAGTGGAGGAGTTCGTTCTACCACGCTTTGAGGTGAACATAAAGACGCCAGATTACATCCTGGGCACTGACGACGAGTTCACCTTCAGCGTGTGTGCCAAGTAAGCTGACGCAGGGAGGCACGTGGAGAGTAGATGGAAGAAGGCATGCATGGAGGGAGGAAGGGGATCAAGTTTTTTTTTCAAGCGTCTCCTTGTTCTGACGCAGGGAGGCACGTGGAGAGTAGATGGAAGAAGGGGATGATTGAAAGATAGAAAAAGGATTAATATGAGTTTTCTGGTGAGATCAGATTAATTTTCGAGTTTGTTGTACAGTTTTCAAGCCTCTCCTTGTTCTGACGCAGGGAGGCACGTGGAGGATAGATGAAAGAAGGCATAGAGGAGGAAAAAGATTGATATGTATTTTCTAGTGCGATAAGGTTAAGTTTCCCCTTGTGTTTCCCTTTCAGCTATACCTTCGGCCAGCCACTAAAGGGAAACTTGTCCTTCACCATCCACAACAACCAGAATAGGAAGTGTCGTGTTTCCCAGACCACCAACACCACTGTGAGTTATGTTACAATACTCTACATTACAATTTACAATCCCTCCCTAGCCTGTTATATAGACTCCCAACTCTCCCTTCTCCCTCTCTTACACTCCTTCCTTCCCCTCTTTACACTCCTCCTCCTCCCCTTCCTCTCCTACCTCCAATACCTTCAATAAAACGAATATATTTGTTAGACATGAAATTGTGAAAAAAATATCTCGCTAGACAGAGAAAAAAATAATAATCCCGTTCTTATTGTTTTTATTTGTGCTTTTAGATCCACGGCTGCAGCGATTTTGTGTTCTCTGCGAGTGACCTTCTCATCATGGACTGCAACGTGTACTCCCTCAGCGCCTCCGCCTTTGTAGAGGAGGAGGGGACGGGCGTGCAGTTGAAGGACCGCAAGACCACCTCGATCACACGCAACGCTATCCAATTCAAGGAGCTGTACAAAGACCAATTCATGAAACCCAATCTGCCCTACAGCGTCAAGGTGGGTACAAGGGGCACTGACCTAACCTGACCTGACCTGACTTGACTTAACCTGCCCTACAGCCTCAAGGTGGGTACAAGGGGCACTGACCTAACCTGACCTGACTTAACCTGCCCTACAGCGTCAAGGTGGGTACAAGGGGCACTGACCTAACCTGACCTGACCTAACCTTCCCTATAGCCTTAAGGTAACGCGAGCCCTGCTACTATTATTACTATTACTACTACTAATGATAATAATAATAATAACACGCACACACACACACACGCACTAGAAGACAATAATCAACAAAGAACTGAGGAAATAATAGTACTGTAGGCGTCACTTGGACTTGGACTTGGGTTGGGAGTCTAAACTTGGAATTATATGAAATGGAATCTATAATATATATCCCTGCGTTACATATTTATCATCATTCTAAAGCTTTTATTTTTCTCTTTCTTTTGATGAACATTTTGTATAATATTAAGTTGTAGTTCAATAATAGTAATAATCTTGTTAAGTTGTGACCGCTAGCAGTCGACACCAGACGGACTTTTAAAGCGGTGATAATATTTCTTAGTTTTAAACCTATTCTGTTCTTCTCCATGTCTATTTGAGGCATGGAGGAGCAGTAACACATTATTCCTCACCATTAATAGTGGAGGGATATAAAGAAAACATTACCTATTAAGCGTAAGTAACCTCATATAAGAACATCAACTTTCAACAGGTGGCGGCCGTGTTGGCATTGTTGATCACGTATATATTAAACCAAAATTGAGATTTTTGTTATACACAGGAAAGCAATTATATATACTTTAAAAAATCGAGTGAAATGCCTAACTAGTTTCTACATAAACATTTGTTATATTTGATTCGTATTTATTTCATGAAAAATGTTTATTTCTAAGGTCAATCATAAAATCGATAAATAGAATAAAGCAATACTAATGAAATTAAACCAATATAAACCATAGAATAGAACATATAAACATTATTCAAACCGAAAGTAAAGCCTAAATAAGCCATAGAAAAAAGAAAAACGGAAAAAACAATGAAAAAATGAGAAAAAAACACCGTAATTATTCATTTACATCCAAGAGTGTTAATTATAGCGTGTTAGGTACAGTAAAAGAAGTGTTAGGACATGACGACCTACAAGGATATAGATGAAGGTGAGTGTGTTGTGTTGTGAGTGTTATGGTGGGCTGACAGGCTGACGAATCAACAAAAATACTGGTATACCGAAGGGCTTCTAATGTCTGTAATACCGGTAATATCGCCCCGAAAATACTGGTATACCGGATAGGTGCACATCCCTAGACACGCACATTATCGCCATTGTATGTTACAGGTTCGTGCTGAGTTGCCTGATGGTAAGCCCGCCCCCGGTGTGCCTGTGGAGGTGTGTGCCGCTGGAACCTGTACGAACGACACCACTGCCATCGACGGCATCCTTAACCTGGTCCTTCCTAACTACAAGTCCTACAGTGTCCTGGTAAGTGGATGGTGTCCTAACCTTACAAGTCCTTAAGTGTACTTGTAAATTTTTTCTTCTTTTTTTTCATTAAAGTTAACAAGGTTTACGTTTAATTTTGGTGACTCGTCTGGCTGTAAATAACGTTATGTACTATCACATATGTAATTCAAGTAGTTAGTGTAGCGTAGTTATATCAAACAGCCATCGCAGGGACCCTAGGGTACATTGGTGTTTGTGTTCCCTCCCTTGTATTCTTGTCTCCCACCTCTGTACACACACTTCTAACCTTTCCTCTCGTTTTTCAGGTTAAGGCCCTCAATTGTCGTGCCGGTATGAGGTCCTCGGAGTACACTAATAGCATTGAGCATTACTTCTCACCTTCCAATTCGTCTCTACTCATCGTGGCGCCGCAGAACAAGCTTGCGTGCTCCTCCAAGACCTCCGCCAAGCATGTACTGCCTATCCTGTTCTCAGCTCGCGATATGCCCACTGCAGATATTACTGTTCAGGTACGGACTCCTCCTCCTCCTCTTTCTTTTTCTCTTCCTGTCTGTCTGTCTGTCTGTCTGTCTTCCTCCTCCTCCTCCTCTAACCTCCTCCTTCCCACAGGTCATCTCCCGGGGTCACATCCAGTACACAGCCACGCAGCAGGTCACACTAACGGCCGGTGACCTTCCCTTCAAGCCAACCGATATGGTGGAGCCTCTACCGGCCCCCATTACGGGTACCACAAGGGGCTCTTTCGACCTGGAGGTGACACTGCCCCCAACTGCATCTCCCAAGGCTCGGGTACGTGGTTAACTCGGCTACTGTTTGAATCCCTATGTAATCCTATGTAATCTTGTCCCTAAACCGCCTTCCTCCTGCAGGTGTTGGTGTGGTATACGCGGAGTGACGGCGAGGTGGTGTCTGACATGAGGGAGTTGGAGGTGGATCGTTGTCTCTCTAATAATGTAACGCTAGGCTGGTCCACGCCCAAGGCACAGCCAGGCGAGGAGGCTTCACTCACCCTTACTAGCGAACCTAACTCTGTCTGCAGCTTGGGTGAGTTTTAGGGGGAAGAGTTAGTTAGTGTTAGAGTTAGTTAGTGTTAGTGTTAGTATTAGTGTTAGTATTAGAGGAGGTGTAAGAGTTAGTACAATAATATAAGTTGGAAAAAAATGACTAAAAATACACTATAGGTTTAGATTAATTTTACGAATCCACGATAGTCTGTGAGGTGGTTGTACGTGTGGTAATGCTTAATGATGAACCGCTGTAAGAGTCATTACAATAATATACGTGGAAGTTAAGGCTATACGTGTTCCTTACGGTGTTAGCCAGGAGTGTGTAGGAGTATACGTGGGTTACGGTTACCTATCCTATCCTCTTGATGGAGCTTGACACTGCATTAAAAGTACTGCATTAGATTTTTTAATGAAAATAACCTAACCTATACTAACCTAACCTAACCAAACCTTTCCAAACCTAACCTTACTAACCTTACCTAACCTAACCTACTAACCAAACCTTTCCTATACTAACCTAACCTAACCAAACCTACCTTACCAAACCTAACCTAACCTAACCTAACCTAACCTAACCTAACCTAACCTAACCTAACTTTCTCCCCCTGTGTTAGGTGTGGTGGACAAGAGTTCCGAGTTGCTGGCCCAAGACCCTGACCCTATCAACTTGGAGAAACTGTTCAACTTTGCGGAGAGATTTACTCTTTCTAAATGGCAACGGTCGCTAGTGAATGATCAGGTTTACTGCAACCGACGGAGACTGGAGAAGACGAAGACTAGTACTAAGCCAGATCTTGAAGGTGTGTGTGTGTGTGTGTGTGTGTGTGGGGGTGTCTGTGTGTCTGTGTGCATGTGTGGGTGTGTGTATGTATGTGTGTTTTTCAATGTATGTGTATTCCCTCAGGTTCAATCGGTGAAATCGTTCCTGTCATTCCGTTCTACTATGGTTACTACAGCAGCTATGTGGATGCCATCAAGATGTTCTCGGTGAGTACGCACACACACACACACACACACACACACATACACACACACACACACACACACACACACACACACACACACACACACATCATTTTAATGGTTTCTAATTATACTGTGAAGGGAATGTAATGTATTCTTTGACACCTATGAGTTAAGTATCCCTCCCTCCCTCCCTCCACGCTGCAAGTTTCCCTCCACTCCCTCCATCCCTCCCTCCACGCTGCAAGTTTCCCTCCCCTCCCTCCTTCCCTCCACTCCAATTCAATTAAATAAAAAAAAATTAAAAAATGGATAGAAATTCTGTATTGTCATGACCGTACGTACAAAATATAGATGACTTAATTTCTTTCTATATTTTTTTATATTATTTTTTCCACGCTGCAAGTTTCCCTACTACTCTACTACTACTACTACTACTACTCCTACTACTACTACTACTCCTACTCCTACTCCTACTACTACTACTACTACTACTAAAACCCATAATTTCCCCCTACAGGACGCCGGTCTACACGTATTAACTGACCTCACACTAGAGACCCGACCATGTGAAAAAAGAGGTGAGTTTCAACATTATCCAGTGTGTGTGTGTGTGTGTGTGTGTGTGTGTGTGTGTGTGTGTGTAGCCTTACCACGCCACCTTTTTTTTTTCAGATGGAGGTCATAGTAGGCCTTTCCAATCAACTGTGGGCTAACTCTGAATTAGGAGGTGGTGTGGCTTTTGGCGTAGCTGGTGGCGCCCCTGGACCCCCTGGCCCCCCTGTAGCCATAACTGGGAGTGATGACAGGGTGGAGTCAGACATCAATGCGAGTGTCGGCAGCACGCCAGCAGAGGAGGCCCCAAGGACCAATTTCCCTGAGACGTGGTTGTGGGATGTGGTTGTAGTGCCGTAAGTATTGTTGCGCCACGGACTCTAACCTAACCTTACCTAACCTTACTTAACTTAACCTAACCTTACTTAACCTAACGTAACCTAACCTAACCTTACCTAACCTTACTTAACGTAACCTAACCTAACCTAACCTAACCTAACCTATCCTATCCTATCCTATCCTATCCTAACCTTACTTAACCTTACTTAACCTAACCTAACCTAACCTAACCTTACCTAACCTAACCTAACGTAACTATTTTGAACTCTATCTTGACTAACTTTAACCTAACCTCACACAGCTTTATTAAACAAGGTGGAGTGTAAAGGTTTTCGTCTCATCAACTCTCCTCCTCTAACTGACTGTCTTGATTCTTGAAGTCACCGCCGCAATGTTGCATCTTTATCTACCTTCTACCGCTATTTTCATGCTGACTGCTCTTCTCAACTTGCTAACTGCATGCCTCCCCCCCCTCCACACCCCTGTCCTCACTGCACAAGATTTTCTACTTCCTCTCATCCCTATTCTGTCCATCTTCCTAATGCAAGAGTTAACCAGTATCTTGACTCTTTCATCCCTTACACTGGTCAACTCTGGAACTCTCTCTCTTTGTCTGTTTTTCCACCTGCCTATGACTTCAACTCTTTCAAAGGAGGAGAGTCAACACACCTCTCACACTAAACAACCTCCACCCCTTGCTTCTATTCCTCCTACTGTCCTCTTTACATGGTCTGGTGACAAGCAAGTGTTTTTTCCTCTACTTATTGTTGTATTCCCTTGGCCAGCAACTTTCTAACCTTAACCTAACTATCTATAACTCAAACCTAACCTATCATAGCAGTTATTTATAGCGTGGAGTCTGCCTGTGGATTGGTATGTCGTTTTCCGTAGTGATGAAGATAGTTTTAACGTGTGGTATATGACCTAACCTAACCAGTGACCTGACCTGACCTAATCTACAGGGCGAATGGAACACGGGAGCAGCAAGTTACCCTGCCAGACACCATTACACAGTGGATTGGTAAGGCGGTGTGTGTCCACTCTGAAGCAGGTGTGGGTCTGTCCGAGAGGAAGCCAATCATCACCTTCACCCCGTTCTTCGTTGACCTCACCCTCCCGCCCACTGTTAAGCGCGGGGAAACACTACCTGTCAAGATGTCTGTGTTTAACTACCATAGCGAGGCTCTACCGGTGGGTGTGGGTGTGGGTGTGGGCGTGGGCGTGGGTGTGGGCGTGGTGTGTGT
This sequence comes from Metacarcinus magister, assembly GCA_029783475.1. Lineage (NCBI taxonomy): Eukaryota > Metazoa > Arthropoda > Malacostraca > Decapoda > Cancridae > Metacarcinus > Metacarcinus magister. The sequence goes on from JAPQNM010000035.1 coordinate 1,477,580, forward strand.
TAGTAGATTTTTTTTCTTTTTTTTCTCTCTCTAGTCCTTAAATATAAAACTGGAAGGATAACTATTTTTTTTTCCTTCCTTCCTTCCTTCCTTCAGTCCTCGAAAATATAAAACCAGAGGATTAACTATATTTTTTCATTCCTTCTCTCTCCCTCTCTCTCTCCTCTCTCTATTCTCCCTCTCTCTCTCTCTCTCTCTCACTCCCTCTCCTTCAAACCTTTTTTATTAATTAACCTTAGGAGACTATGTTAATGTGGTCTAAATATTACCTCCCCATATCCTTATCTAAATATTACTTATCCTTATCTAAATATTCCCCTCGCATATCCTTATCCATCCTACAGATCGGCATTGAATTGAAGGATAGCGCTGAATACGAGATCCTTGAGGAGGTAGGAGATGCAGTAGCAGCAGCAGGTGTACGTGGGAAGCGCAGTGTGTGTATTCCACCTAACGATAAGGCCGTCCTCACTGTCCGTGTGCGTCCATTAGTGATTGCCGATGTAAACCTGACTGTATCTGCTGCTGTGGATGCTACTGACTTCCCGGCGTGTGGTGCTGGGGCCAACTCACCCCAGAGAAGGTATGGCTGTGTAGGCTAGGTAAACGCACCCTAGAGAAAGTCAGTTAGGATGTGTATAGGTTAATATGGATTTAGTAGTGAATGGAGGTGTAGCCGCGGTGACCTAACCTAACCTAACCAGTGACCTAACTTGACCTAGCTATTTGTCCATCAAGGAATCTGAATTAATCTAATACTACAATACACCAAATAACTTCTTTTTTTTTTTACATTGGCAAGTAAACGAAGGAATTTATTACAGAATTAACATCATTTCTACTGTCCTCAGATTGCTCGTTTAACTTCCAAAATCTTATCTCTCCTTCCCTCCCTTCTCTCCCCTCTTAGGGATGCGTTGATCAAGCCTATCAAGGTGGAGGCTGATGGTTTCCCAAGAGAGAACGCATGGACCAAGTATATCTGTTCTAAAGGTGAGTGTCAGCGGTGATGGTGGTGATGTTAGTGGTAGTTGTGATGCTAATAACCTAACCTGACCTAACCTAACCTAACCTTCCTCCCTTGCAGACTTCGTAACAGGTGACGACTCCTTAGAAGTGTGGAACCTGACTCTGCCTTCAACTATCATCGAAGGATCTGCACGAGGCTGGGTGACGGCCGTGGGTGACCTGCTAGCACTATCCCTGGAGGTGAGTGTGTGGGGCGGGTGATGGGGGAGTGGCACCAGTAGTAGTAGTTGTAGTAGTAGTTGTAGTAGTAGTAGTTTATTGTTTATACTAATGGTTCCTAAACTAAGGGTAATATAACGGTTTTTTGGGGTAATGGAGAAAATATATAGTGTTTTAATCTAGGTATATATATAAACATCAATATTAACATCATTTTGTGAGAGGATGAGCAGACCTAACCTAACCTAACCTAACCTAACCTAACCTAACCTAGAAATGTGCTATGTTAAATTAGGTAGCCAGATGAACAAGTTTGGGAATCACTACACTAACCTAACCTAATAATAAACCTTCCCTTGTTAACTTGTCTATCTAAACACAAGGTTGAAACTAAAACAGTACCAATCTTTATACATTTCCTAACCTTGAACTTGTCGTTGATCCCCTACAGAACTTGGGTCACCTTATCCGGATGCCTTACGGATGCGGTGAACAGAACATGCTTAACTTTGCCCCTAACATCTACCTGCTGCGCTACCTGGACACCACCTTGCAAGCCACACCTGAGGCCACCAACAAGCTGATGAGATACATGAATACAGGTCGGTTACACTATAATTACTGTCGGTTAGGTTACGTTAGTCTGTTCATTAAGTTTGTCAGTAACACTATAATTAACACTGCTATTACTGTCTGTTAGTTTAAATGGTGTACAGAGACCCCTCCCCCCCTCCTCCCTCTCTCTCCTCCTCCTCACCCTCCCCCCTTCACCCCTTCAGGTTATCAGAGGCAGTTGTTGTACCGGAGAAATAATGGATCGTTCAGCGCCTTCGGTAATGCTGATGACTCTGGATCCACTTGGCTTACTGCCTTTGTACTCAAGTCCTTCGCTCAGGCCAAGGACTACATCAACGTAAGGCTGACCTGACCTGACCTGACCTATCCTGACCTATCCTAACCTGACCTGACCTATCTTAACCTAACCTAATGTAGCCTAACTTAACCTAATCTAACCTGACCTGACCTATCCTATCCTATTCCAACCTGACCTAACTTTGACCTAACTTATCCCAACCTAACCTAACCTATCATTAAAGTTCGTAGTATAGTAATTATAATTGTGATATTTTGGCATAAAAAAAACTGCATTTATTTAATATACAACGCATATTTAAACTAAAAGACCATTAGTATATTGAAATAAAACCGTATATTATTTTCCCTTCAATGATATATGCTAGGTATGATTTAAGGTTAATTTGTATTATTGTTTCAGGTTGATGAGAAGAAATTGAGCGAAACCCGAGACTGGTTGATGTCACAGCAAGGGAAAGGACGGCTGTTTCCTGTCTGTCGGGAAACTATTACACAAGAGCATGCAGGTACAGACCACACTCTCTTAACACTACACTAACCCTAACCTAACCTAACCTACCCACACCTAACCTAACCACACCTAACCTAACCTAACCTAACCCAACCTATCCCAACCCAACCTAACCTAACCTACCTTACCTACTACCTACCTACCTTACTACCTACCTACCTAACCCTATACTAACCTGAACCTAGACTGACCTAAGGCGCGCTGGGACGGCCTTGTATACAACTAAACTAATTAATGAACAGAATGCCAGGTGTGATATATAGTGTACATATGTATATACATGTGTGTAGGTATAATATTCTACACCAAGAAGTATACGTACATAACCTCTGCGGCGTACATGTTATATTGGTGTGTACGGGTTAAGTAATAGTAATAATAATAGTGTGTTAGTGTAGTATTTCACCTTACATTTCTATCCTAGGGCGGCGTGAGTAACAGCAAAACACCAGCACCTCTCACAGCATACGTCCTGATAGCACTTCTAGAGGGTGGAGAGGAGGCCGGCACACCACCTCTCAACCTGGCCGTGCAATGCCTCAACACTGTCACCTCCACCCACCCTTACACCCTGGCTCTCAAGGCCTTCGCACTGGCCTTGGTTAACTGTACTGAAGCTGCTGCCGCTGTACAGGCCCTGGAGACTGCTGCCACCACCACTACTAACTCTATGTACTGGGAACTACCGGGATCAGGTAATAATAGGATAGTTTATGAGTCTATACAGTCATTTTTTCCTTCCCTTTCCTTCCCTTTTCCTTCTCTTCCCTTTCCTTTTCATTTCTTTGCCTTGCCTTGCCTTGCCTTGCCTTGTCTTACCTTACCTTACCTTTCCTTCCCTTGCCTTTCCTTCTCTTCCCTTTCCTTTTCATTTCCCTTTCCCTTCCCTTCCCTTCCCTTCCCTTCCCTTCCCTTCCCTTCATTAACAAGTCCCTTCCACCCTTCCTTTCCCTTCAGGACGTAACCGAGCCGCTGCCGTGGAGGTGGCCGGGTATGCTATCTTAGCCATGATGACCCTTGACCCCTTGACCTACGAACCCAAGGCCAGGAAGATCGTCAAATGGATGACCACTCAGAGGAATGGTCAAGGAGGATTTTACTCTACCCAGGTGAGAGAGAGAGAGAGAGAGAGGGAGGGAGAATGAGAGAGACGGAGAGAGAGAGAGAACCTAACCTTGTCTGCAGGAAACCGTGGTAGCCTTACGACACTACACACACTCTAACCTAACCTGACCTGACCTGACCTTCACCTACAGGATACAGTGGTGGCCCTACAAGCGTTGACCCTGTTCGAGAGTCATCGCCACCAAGGTCCTTTGAATGTGACCGCCACAGTGGCCGCCCAAGGACTCGCCTACTCCTTCAAGGTCAACGGTGATAACAAGCTGCTGCAACAACTAGTCACCCTGCCCACCCTACCTACCAATGTCACCCTAGGAATGACCGGGGAAGGATGTGCTGTACTCCAGGTAAACTAGGCCTATGCAATTATTATTATTATTATTTTATTTTATTTTATTTTTATTTATTTATTTATTTTATTTATTTTATTTATTTATTTATTTATTTATTTATTTTATTTATTTTATTTATTTATTTATTTATTTATTTTTTTTTGGTGTAATTTTTTTTTTAGGATGCGCCGTAAACTAGGCCTATGCAATTTTTTTTTTCATTTATTTGTTTTCGATTTCATTTATTTATTTATTATTAATTTATTATTTATTTATTATTTTATTTATTTTTTAGGATGCGCCGTAAACTAGGCCTATGCAATTTTTTTTTCATTTATTTGTTTTCGATTTCATTTATTTATTTATTTATTTATTATTATTATTATTATTTAGGATGCAGGTAACTAGGCCTATATTTTTTATTATACATTATATTGTGTTGAAGGATATATACACACCATACATTTTATCCACTCCTACAATCCTTCACTTATATATAACCTGTACGTACACACTCTAACTACGTACACACTATAAATACGCACACACTCTAACTACATACACACTCTAACCCCCTTTACAGGCCGTCCAGCGTTACAACATTCCTGACCCCGAGCCGAGTGACGCCTTTGATCTGACCGTCAACACCATCACTGTACCCGACCGACTATGTGTCACCAAACGGATCACAGCCTGTGCCTCCTACCGCCTCCCTGACCTCGCCTCCAACATGGTGGTCATCGAGGTTGACCTTATCTCTGGTTACTCCCCCGTGAAGGATGACCTCAAGCAGATACTGAAGGATGAGCGGAGGGTGAAGCGCTATGAGGTGGATGGGAGTAAGGTTACTTTCTATGTGGATGAGTTGACCAAGATGGATGTTTGTGTTAATTTCAAGGTCATTCGAGATGTGGATGTGGAGGATGTGAAACCAGGGACAGTTGTGGTCTATGATTACTACCAAGAGGAGTTCCAAATCTCAATGGTGAGTATTATTAATTGACTCTTAATAATCCGGCAATCAGTATTCCAGCTCCCATCAGTTTTCCGGTATGTATTTCAGAGCACAGATTCAAATTTCCTGAGTTATTGCAGTGCTGTTTACGTTTGTTTTGATGCCGGAAAACTGATTAAACTGGAATATTGATAGTTAACCTGTAATATATATGAGTGAATGAACCTAACCTCACCTCACCTCACCTCACCTAACCTAACCTCACCTAAACTAACCTAACCTCACCTCACCTCACCTCACCTAACCTAACCTATAAAGAGTGAATATACCTTTTCCTAGTGACAAAAAACATATCTTAACAGTGTCCATCTTCCTCCCGCAGAGATACACGCTGCCGCCCAATAATGAGTGCCGTTAACCCACTACTAAGAGGCTAAAGGATTGGATCGTTTATATAAGGGTTTGAATCATTTATATAAAGGATTGAATCATTTATATAAAGGATTGGATACTCTGGTGGTGGTGGTGGTGGTGGTGGTTTGTGAAGGTAAAAGGCGTATACCACGTCCCTACAGCTTCCTTGCAGACCTACACATACACACACACACACACACACACACACACACACACATACACATACATACACATACACACGCACATAGCATTGAGTGAAGTGATTTTAGAAACTTATTATATCCATTTTCAAAACACTTATAGATACGATTTTTTTTTTCTACATAAATATTTTGTTTGTTAAATTAATTAGTGTTTTTTATTATATACTCTGTTGATTTGTTTGTTTGTTTGTTTGTTTTATTGTTTTATCGTGTAGTTACAACACAAGGTTTTTGGGAAAGTTGTACAAGGTTTAAGTATTGAAATAAAACTTAAATGAATTTCCTATAAGCTGAGTTTCTTTCCCTAACTATGTGTCAATAAGAAGAGGTGGGTGCTCTCTCTCTCTCTCTCTCTCTCTCTCTCTCTCTCTCTCTCTCTCTCTCTCTCTCTCTCTCTCTCTCTCATTATTATTATCTTATCTTTATCTATTAAATTGTTGTAAGAATTTCCCTCACCACCACCATAATGATGAATAAATACTATAATAATAATGAATATGAGGTGATGGTAACGGGAATATTTTTTTATATATATTTTTTTAATGTTTGATATTATAGTAATGATGAAACTGAGTCCAGATTCGTGTTCAGTTTGACCGAAAACCTTTATGTACAAATTTTCATGAAATTCCGAGGTGTGGAAATTTTCATGAAATTTCCAAGGGTACCACCTTAGATTTTTTGGCAGAAATCATGTATTTTGAAATAACTCGAAAACTATAAGGTTTACGTAAAAAAAGTATATAATATAAAAGAAAGGGCAGGACACGCCCGTTATTTTGAGCTATAGTGATATGGAATTGGAACATAAGTATAGATGTAGGCATTGAAAAAAGAAAACATTAATTTTGTTCACAATAATTAACTTTTCTCCAAAGGTATAATAGATATTGGAAAGATGATGACATCAATCGATAGATTTTTTCAAGCTACATAACTTTGAATATAATCCTTTTTCCCGTAAGAGTAATGGTTTCGTAGTAAAATGGCAAAAACATATTCGACCTCAATTCTGGTGGACATTTTCGGACCACAAAATCAAAAATTCCTTACCGTCACAGATACGTGAAAAATGACTTCAATAAAACTTTTAGATATTCCAATTTACAGTAAAATTTGTTTAAAAAGTTTTCATGTATGACAAATAGTTTTAACGGCAGTAGCAAAAAACCTTCTACCCTATACCTGGGAAGGGGTTAAGGGGGGGGGGTAATGATGAAAATAAGTCCAGATTCGTGTTCAGCATGACCTAAAACATCATTGTAACAATGTTCATGAGATTCGGAGGTGTTGAGTTTCCGCGGCGCACAGCAGGAGTAGACAAGAGTGAAGACGTGAGGTTAGGTTAGCTGTGGTGCCACATCTATTACTGAACCAGACCAAATACCATACACACTCGCTAATACTATATACTATACTACTATAATACTATACTAATACTATATATACTATAAGACTACATTAAGTATATAGTATTAGTGAGTGTGTATGGTATTTGGTCTGGTTGAGTAATAGATGTGGCACCACAACTAACCTAACCTCACTCCTTCACTCTTGTCTACTCTTGCCTCCACACCGCGCTGCACCCCTGCTGTGGATCACCTTCCTGTGCCTGTCTGCACCTCACCACTACACACACACACACACTACGTACACAATCACATACATATCTACACAACACAGAGACAATCAACACACACACACCAAATACATTACACTAACACACACACACACACACGCTTACATACATACATACATACATACACGCATACGCAGCCTCCGTCAACACATTTTAGATTCGAAAGCAATATTCATTTACAATTCCACCTTCCTAACACCACTCCTAACCTAACAACAACAACAACAACAACCACCACCACCTTTATAACCATCCAGCTGCCGAATATATATACATACATAAGAATAGCAGTAAATTATGACCCGTATTCAACTTAACTTCAATAAAATGGTAAATACACTTCATGAATTGATTATAGAAACCTTTGCCTTGGCGGTGCTGAGGCGGGGGGGGCGGGCGTGCGGGCGTCTTCAAGGTCACGCGCGCACGTCTCTCCACACTCACTAAATATTGCAAACTGACCTGATTCGTGTCCCGCGCAGCGTAATGATGCGGAAATATGGCGCCATTATTTTAAATATTTACTTTTGATTTTTAGATTTAATTGATAAAACTGCATTGGTTTTAAGTTGGTTATTTATTATTTTGTTATTTTGAATGTGTTTTTGGTTTGTATTTTTTTTGTTTATCAGTTATCAGTTTATAGAAAACTCGATAATTCCATTGTATTATGTTTGTATTTCTATATATAGATTTAATTAAGATTAGGTTAGGTTAGGTTTGATTAAAATAAAGAATTGCATTAATTACCAGCTATTTTTAATCCATATTTGGTTTATTTAATATTTTTTATTATTATTATTGACCGAGTAACTTATTTCATTCCGCTCAAAAACTAGTTCTTATGGAAATCATGGAATTACTTAATAAATAAATGAAACTATTGTTCAAAAACGTTAAGAATACATAGTTTCAACATTTTTACATTACTATACAGAAGCTACAAGTTGTAATGTGAGAAACTTCACTTTAATAATAATAAGATTTGAAATTGCTTTCGTTATATTTTGATTCATCTATTTATATACAAATAGACGATTATATTAACGTTTAATGATTCCTACAGCATCCTTAAGGACTCTTTTATAGGGAGGAGGAGGAGGAGGAAGAGTGGAGAGGGGGAGGGAGGAGGAGGAAGAGGAGTGGAGGGGGGGAGGAGGAAGATATATTCAAAATAAATACATTAATAGATAAATAAAACACATTATTTCTCCTTTACTATTATTTTTATTATATACAAAGTTGTCCTCCATTTCCTCTACATACGTACACACACACACAGGTACGTACACACACACACATACGTACACACACACACATATACGTACACACCCAAGTCAGGTCAAGAGAGGTTACAACTAGTCTTTCTGTAGCACGTAAGATGTACAACTAAACGCACGCACACACACACACACACATACGTACACACACACACACACACACACACACACATACATAGATACATACAATTTGAACATGTATTAATTATCTTTTTCTTGTCTTTTTTTATAGCACAAATTAACCTGAGGGAATTTGTATTTATAAATGCTATATATAATTGCACAGTAGTAGTAGTTGTAGTTGTAGTAGTAGTAGTAGTAGTAGTAGTAGTAGTAGTAGTAGTAGTAGTAGTAGTTGTTGTTGTTGTTGTTGTTGTTGTTGTTGTTGTTGTTGTTGTTGTAGTAGTAGTAGTAGTAGTAGTAGTAGTAGTAGTAGTAGTAGTAGTAGTAGTAGTAGTAGCAGCACACTATTGCAACATATCATAAGTACCAAGTGTATAATAATAATAATAATAATAATAAATAAAATAGAAAGAAGATCAACAAGTCTTCTAATTGGCTAAAAAAAAATCCAATCTCTCTTCTGATTGGCCGAGAGAAGAAGACGAGAAATCCATTGCTTGTGATTGGCCGAGAGGAGACGACGGATGACCAGGAGACGGATGACAGCCAGACGGATGACAAGGTCTGTGTATGTGTGTGTGTACGTATGTTTTATGGGTGTGTGTACGTATAGGCAAGAGAACAGGACACAACCATCCATGTATGTATGTGTGTACAGGTGTGTGTGTACTTATTGATGGATGTGCGTGCGTATTCTTGGTCCATGTACGTATACTCAGGAGAACGAGACACAATCATCCATGTAGGTATGTACGTATAAGGGGTGTGTGTGTACTTATTTATGGATGTGTGTGCGTATTCTTGGTCCATGTGCGTTACTCAGGACGTCCACGGTAGTCTCGCATGTGCATCAAGACCCATCCGGGCACAATGCAACATCCGGTTACGATGACCAAGCCGTGGCAAGCCTTCTCCTGCAACACACGGATGAACACGGATGAGTGGCCGGATGAAGGGGAAGAATTGATTAAAAAATGTTAGGTTAGGTTAGGTTGGTGGATGAGTTGCCGGATGAAGGGTAAAAATTATTAAATGTTTCAACGGATGAGTGAATATAAAACGTTAAATATAAGTTATAAAAAAATTCAATTAATAAAAACAAACACTAACATAACTAACTTCACTATATAACACACACTTTAAATAAACCTAAAAAAAACAATGATAATATTTTTACATCAACACCAGAATGCACTTGGATATAAACAACACACTTTTCGTATAGATTTTGATCCATTACGAACGATTTTAACATTAATTTCCATCACAAATATATATAATAAGATATCCACATCACCCCAACAAGCCTGGGGACCTGTGGGGGTGTGGGGGGGCGGGGGAAGACGAAATACAATGATTTACACTATATACAAGGTAACAGAATCACTAACATAACCTAACAATGACCTAGTGACGAAATACAATGATTTACACTATATACAAGGCGCCAGAATCACTAACATAACCTAACAAGACTCCTTCCCGCAGTCTTGTACGCGGAAAAACATTGAGTGTGTTAGATGTTGTCCTCACTTGCCTCCGCCTCCGCCACACAAGACTCACACCTCACCTCACCTCACCTACACCTACACCGCCTGCGTCTGTCTGTCCCTTACCCTCACCCTAACCCTTACTGCCTGCCCCTGCTGCCCAACACTCCCTCAGACTATTTGAATATTTCCTGCAGCACTGTACACGCCTCTGCAGTACTACACACTCACTCAACTCCAAGCCATGAACGGCACCACATTCCACCTGCCCCGTGCCCCGCCCCGTGCCCACCCTGCTCAAGGGGGGAAATATTTGATAGCTTCTAGATTAACATTACCTAACCTAACCTAATCTTAACCTACATTGACCAATAATATTCGAGTTCAAAGCAAATTCAACTTGACCTTATTTCCTTACGAAGAAATGTAATGATGAAAACCTGCTCAGAATGCATCAGGTAATGTATTCATATAACCCTAAATTCTCTAAGGCATTCTGGTGAACATATAAAATCATACCAAACCCACAAATAAACAATAAAACAAACAAAAACAAAAATATACCAAAATACACATCAGCTGATCGCAATGACGCAATCCCCGGCTAACCATTCCCCCTCTTCCCTTATTTCCCTTAATTTCCCCTGTTCCCCCTTTACCAGCGAGGAGATCTTGTTCCTGGGCGGGCCTGAGACGACGTGTGTTCCCCTGGTAGGCACGACGAGGGTGTTGGCAGCCCGGGGAAGGCGGGAGATGGCGGAACGTAAGGCAGACATGTTGACCCAAGGAGATTGTTACCAAGATGGAGGATGAGATGGTGGCGGAGGCGGAGCGATTTAATTTTTTATATTTATTATCTTTTAAGCATAATTTATTGCTGTATTAACTTTGATTTTGGATGTTAATTAATTGACAAAACAACAAGGATATAATTGAGCTACACAAGGCCCTGGGGGGAGTATATACAAGGTAGTTTCTGTTACTCCCAATACTCCTTTACTACCTACACCCACCTCTCATCCCCACCCCCCATAAAGCTGTCTACTCCTGTTACTCCAATACTCCCTTACTACCTACACCCACCTCTCATCCCTACCCATAAAGCTGTCTACTCCTGTTACTCCAATACTCCCTTACTACCTACACCCACT
>JAPQNM010000035.1:1493863-1501363 GCA_029783475.1 Metacarcinus magister
CATAACAGCACTAGCATCAGCACAAGCCTTAACCTCAAACTACACCTCAAGCTACAGTTACACCCAACCCAACCCAACCCAACCCAACCTAACCTAACCTAACCTAACCTAACCTCAACCTCAACCTCACACTACACCTCCAGCTACAGTTAGACCCCCAAGGACACACTGGGCAGGAACAAGATAAGCGAACACACCGTTAATACTACTTACGTTAACACTTTCTCACAAACACTATACCAATACACACGTTTTAATACACACAGCACACAGCACACACGACCTCCAATACACACACACACAGCACACAGCACACACAAACTCCAATACACACACACACAGCACACAGCACACACGCCTCCAAACACACACAGGACACACCACACACACACACACACACACACAGACAGGTTAATACTGCTACACAAACATTGAACACCACCATCTACCAAGCTATTGTACATAGTCTCATTACACCTCACAGCTACCTAATCGTAATGACTAAAAGGTGAGTAAACCAGGTGAGTAACTGCTGCACTACATACTACTACGAGTACACTAACAGTTTGAGGATAGGTTACACACAGAACAAGGCTTCCTCCCCACCCTCCCCACACACAAACAGATAGAAGGGAACATCATGACCTTGCACATAACATAGCAATGGACATTTTATACGAAGGAATTAAAATTAGAGAAAGATGTTATATTATATTAGACTACACTACACTACTACTACTACTACTACTACTGATGCTACAGTCTGGATCGAGAAATAACATAAATATTGTATCACTTACTGCTCCTACAGTTCTCACCTGAAATATAAAGACGTAAGGTTAGTTTCATAGACATTAATTCGATAGAGAGACACAGAGAGAGAGAGAGAGAGAGACAGACAGAGAGAAAGAGAGAGAATATTACAAACCAAATTTTCCGATCAAAAAAATCATTCCAGTTCCATAAATCCTGGAAATAAATAGATAAACATTGAATAAGTGGATAAATAACGTATAAATAAATTCCCCCAAATAATGCAAATCCAAGGTCATTATTGTTACCTTTGTTATTTTTCTTAATTATTATTTTATTCCACGATGTCCTTAGCTGGGCCTAGGCTTAAAATGACCACTAATTACCCTACCTTAATTACAATGGTCGTAAGGTAATAAATAATAATGATTTAATGATGATTTTCAAGGTTTGACGAAATTATTTATCCCTATTTTCTTTCCCGCTCAAACCTTCCCCGACCTGGTATTATTGAGACCATTATTTCCCCCCCTCACCCATTGTTTCCCCAACCCATTACCTCCTTCATTAATGCCCAGGAATTGATGCATTATATAACATACACCTACCTTCTCGGGCGCCATTATTAACGTGGATGATTGATGATTAATATTGTTTCCTCTTCAACCCTGCGACGTAATTTTGTAAACAAACTCGACGGTGGTTCTGGCAGCGGCCGATAGATGGCTTGCAGTGTACGGTCTGTCTCATAGCTTAAGGAGCCATTCTATAGCCATGCATAATTAATAATACACTTATATACAATAAAACTATTCATTAAAGATATATACATTCATATGAAATAAGATTCATGTATTGAAAGTTATATTAGTGTTATCAAACTTGTAATATTAGTTAAAAATGATTTGAATTGAAATGTACGGTTACTGACGAGGGAGAGAGAGCAAATAGAGAGAGAGAGAGAGAGAGAGAGAGAGAGAGAGAGAGAGAGAGAGAGAGAGAGAGAGAGAGAGAGAGAGAGAGAGATATGCAGTAATATATCTCTTCCTTTTAATCTATATTTTGTATACTATTAAGTTGTAGTTCAATAATGATAACAATAATCTTGTTGTCGTGACTAGCAGCCAGACAGGACCACTCAAGTCAGGGTTACATTGGCTTCTGACACCCCTTGATGCAGCTTAATGGTTAGATTGGCTCGCCCTTTGCGCTGCATTGGCTACTGATTCTCGCTGCACTGAGCTGAGCTGAGCTGAGTTAGCGGGCAGAACGTGTAGGTACTAGGGAACTATCCTTTATTCACTATATATGCAACGAAATAAAATATTGCACTTCTCTTTTTAATGACGTTTTATGAGTATCAGAAACATAGGATAGACGGCAATGCAAGAAAACACACATATATATATTTAAATTCGATGCAAATATAACATTTAGTTCTGGCATGACACAGCTGGGACGACAACAAAACAAACAAACCTTGCTATACAAAGGCCGTACACAGGAAGAGTTCAACTTATATAAACATAACACTAAGACACAATGTTTGGTGGTTGTGTTACTAGAAAACACTTTATTATATACTTATTCATTTCATTTACTGTTCTTTGTTTTTGTGTTTACTTTTCATTTCTTGCTATGTTTATACTATACAAACAACTTGTTATATGATCTGCCTCAACACTTACGTTTGGCGGATCAATGTCATATCGTCACACTAATCCATGTATTAGGAAAATGTATATCAATTTCATGGCAATAAACAAATGAATCTGAATCTGAAAAGCTGATTCCGCTCGTCGCCTCGCCTCGCTGCCAAGCCAGGGAGCACGGAAGGAAGCCAGTCTAGCGTTAGCAATAGCTGGTGTGACAGTAGCTTAACCCGGTGATAATATTTCTTCGTTTTAAACCTTCCCTGTTCCTCTACATTAGCTATAGAGGCCTACCACCCTTATAGTCATTATAGTGATACGTGCCTGTAATATCAGTGTGCTCCAGCCCCACTAAAAAAGTTATATTTTGGGGGTAAATCAGGTGAAATTTATAATTATAATGTTTTACTAACTTCTATCTTATTTAGTGTATGATTCCGCCTCCACACCGATCAGAATATTTGTCGTTGTAGTACACAGGATACTTTACTATACTGAACATCTGTGAAGGTTGCTTGTTGGCTATAGGAATGAGAATTAGAAGATAGGTGGAGGCTTTGTTCTTCAGATTGACCTAGTGGAATAGGTACTAAAGTGTTTGCCCAATTAAGAAATGTTACTTGAAACTATCTTTTCCAGTTGCCTTTCTCATACATTTTCATGGAATTCACCTTTAAAGTTATGTTAGGTTTGGTTAGGAAAAAAAAGTGTATTATTGTAATGTGTTTCATATATTTTCCAGATTATGGATGCACTGCTAGACTTTGAGAATATAAATGTGCTTGATGCAGCTGAAGCAGACTGACTGAGGAGGAATTTACATTTAGGTTCAGGCTATCAAAGCATAGTCCGTTGAATATTAAATCTAGTCTTTCCAAACCACTACAACCCATCTTGAAACCTGATAATTACAGTTAGTTAGTGCTATCTAAGGTACAGATAGTTGGATTCTTTTTGGAGATAAGAATTCATTTAAGTTTGTTCAATAAGTGATTGTTGACACTTCATTTCTTTGTTATAAATGTTCACACTACTCAAGGAAAGGAAACATGACATAATTAAACAGTGTTATTTTTTCCCCTGTGTCTCTATTTAATGGTAAACTATTTTTGTATTGTTTGTTAATAAAACTGACTGAAATTATTGAAAAACTTGAATATAACAATCCTATGTATTGTAGTCCTTAAGTTCTATTAAATTGTGCCATTTTCACAGTGGTGTTAAAGATCATAAATGTGAAGATTGTGATAAGAACATAAGAATTGATGAGACTGCAAGAGGCCAGTTAATGACCTACACGAGGCAGCTCCTTGGTGGCCATTATCATACTTATCTAGTTTCAAGGAACACACGTTGAGGCACACTGGCATGAGGGAGTTCAAGTGTGATGTTAGTCTGTCTGAAGTGTTGCAAGACGAAGCCTGATACTCGGAAACACATTTTGAGTTAATGTGTTGTGTGGAATGTATCTCTCTCTCTCTCTCTCTCTCTCTCTCTCAATGATGATAAAATACAATATATGATAACAATATTTATTGGCAGGAATATATACATATCAATAACCACACACACACACACACACAACACACACACACACACACACACACACACACACACCAATAGATAGATAAGCTTGTATATTGCAGTAATATTAATACAGCCATCTCTCTCTCTCTCTCTCTCTCTCTCTCTCTCTCTCTCTCTCTCTCTAAGGCGTCAGATCTAAAATAATACAAATAGTAACATTAATATCCAATTCTATTTTCTTTATTTCCTCTTGGGTGGGGGTGTTGGGGGGACGCGGGGGGGAGGGGGGCGTGGGGGAGGGGGCTTCTTCCCTCCTCCTCCTCCTCCTCCTCCTGGTGATGGTGGTGGTGGTGGTGATGCCTGTTAAAAATAAATAGGAAAGAATTAATATGAGAGAGAGAGAGAGAGAGAGAGAGAGAGAGAGAGAGAGGGGAGTTAAGAATCACAAACAAACGAACAAACTTACATGTGAGGGGGGTGGGGGTGCCTTCCTCTTCTTCCTCCCTCCCCTCCCCCCCAACAAGGAGGGGGGGAGGGTGCCTCTGACCCCTTCTCTCTTCAAAGGAGGGGAAAAGAGGGGTCGTCGCGCCCCTAACGACCTCCTTTCACCCCCCCTCACTAGCTCCTCCTCCTCCTCCTCCTCCTCCTCAAAGGGGTTGGAGGAGGGGGGGTGTTGGGGGGAGGGTTGGGGAGGAGTTTGTGCCCCCCTTCCCCACTTATAAGGGGAGGGGGTAGGGGGGAGGGAGACAATATCATCATCATCATCATCAGATTCAAATGGGTTTCCTCCTCCTCCTCCTCCTCCTGGTGTAGAGATAGTCCTCTTCTCCCTCCTCCTCCTCCTCCTCTTCTTCCTCTGAATCAAAGGGGTTTAGAGGTTTTAATCTTCCTCTCTCCTCTTCCTCCTTCCTCTCTTCTTCCTTCTTCTTTCTCTTCCTCTCCTCTTCTTCCTTCCTCTTCCTCTCCTCCTCTTCCTCCTCCTCTTCGTCTGATTCAAACGGATTCAAGGTTTTCTTCACTTTGCGCCTTGGGAGTGTGGCAGGGGGGGTGGGGGGCGCGCTGGCAGGGGGGGGCGTTCTCTGGGGCCCTGTGGAGTAGTAGTAGTAGTAGTAGTAGTAGTAGTAATAGTAGTAGTAGTAGTAGTAGTAATAGTAGTAGTAGTAATAGTAGTAGTAGTAGTAGTAGTAATAGTAGTAGTAGTAGTAGTAGTAGTAGTAGTAGTAATAGTAGTAGTAATAGTAGTAGTAATAGTAGTAGTAATAGTAATAGTAGTAGTAGTAGTAGTAGTAAAATAATCATCAATATCAACATCAATAACAATAATAATAATAATAATAATAATAACAACAACAACCACATTTATAACCTACCATTGATACCCTGTAGTGACCTTGCCAGGGGAACAGGGGGGGCACGTCTAAACTTCCTTGCTACAGAGGGAGAGGCAGGGAGAGAGCCCCCCTCCACTCCCCCTCCCACACTCCCCTTCCTTCCTCCCTTCCCCTCTATCCCACCCTTGGACATTCTACGGGCGGGGGTTGGGTGTGGTGGGAGTGAGGACGGTGTAGTAGTAGTAGTAGTAGTAATAGTAGTAGTAATAGTAGGAATATTATCCATTTTTTCCTCCTCCGACATTTTCATCATAGTATCTCCTTCAAATTTCCCGTTTTCTGTGTCTTTGTTTTCTATTTCACCGTTTTCTGTTGTGGTTTCTAACGGTTTATTGATATATATTCTATTATCTTCATCATTGGTGTTATTTCCGGTATCAATTAAGGTGTTATCTCCCTTATCTACATCAGGAAACTTAGTATGGGATTCTATGGTATCTAAAACTGCCTCTTCCTTATGATGTATAGATATAGAAACCGTTTTAGAACACAATATTTCATCTTCCTCTATGCCTGGTTTAGTAAGCTCTATTTTACCGTTCTCTACCTCTCCCAGTGTGTTTTCAGGCCTATCTATGGGGTCTAGTTGTCTTAGGTCTATCTCGTTATCAGTTATAGTGGTTTCGTTATCGTTGTGGCCGTTTATCTCGGTTTTATCTGGCAATACTGTGTTGTCTAAAGCGGTTTCTAGTTTATCAGGCAAGTTATGGTTAAGTTTTTCAAATTTTTCTATGGTTTCTAGGATTTCTGTGGGGGATTCTGGCTCTATGGGGTTATCTAAGGGGTTATTCATGGTTTCTATAGCCATTTTATATCCTATGGGGTTATATGTGGGGGAATTAATGGTTTTTATAGCTATTTCATATTCTTTGGGGCGTATCTGTGGGGGACTGCATGGTTTCTAAAGCTATTTCACATTCTTTGGGGGTCTCTGTGGGGGACTTAGTGGTTTCTATAGCTATTTCACATTCTTTGGGGGTCTCTGTGGGGGACTGCATGGTTTCTATAGCCATTTTATATCCTATGGGGTTATATGTGGGGGAATTAATGGTTTTTATAGCTATTTCATATTCTTTGGGGGTATCTGTGGGGGACTTAATGGTTTCTAAATCTATTTCACATTCTTTGGGGGTCTCTGTGGGGGAATTAATGGTTTTTATAGCTATTTCACATTCTTTGGGGGTATCTGTGGGGGACTTAGTGGGTTTCTAAATCTATTTCACACTCTTTGGGGGTATCTGTGGGGGACTGTATGGTTTCTATAGCTATTTTACATTCTTTGGGGGTATCAGCGGTTTCTAGACAGCCTTGTTCGTTGTCAATAAGGTTTAAATTGAAGACAACTGAAGAAGTCTGAGATTGTGTAAGTGTACTGTTATTACTACTACTATTACTATGATTTTCTGGTTGAATAGTAGTAGTAGTAGTAGTAGTAGTAGGAGGAGGAGGTGGGATATCTTGACTACTATTACTACTACTACTATTATCCTGGTGTCCAATGTTAGTAGTAGTTGTAGTTGTGTTGTAGTTGTAGTTGTTGTTGTTGTAGATGGGCTGAAAAAAAAGAGAAAATATGAGATAGATTATTTCAAAAGGTTTTATTATTATTATTAGTTATGTAAAATTCTCTCTCTCTCTCTCTCTCTCTCTCTTGTCTCGTGCTCACAATTTGTTCCTTTGAATCCGTGTCGCTTTAGAAATTGAAAGATTGTCGAGAGAGAGAGAGAGAGAGAGAGAGAGAGAGAGAGAGAGAGAGAGAGAGAGAGAGAGAGAGATTTATGACATTTGATATAATAATGTTTCTTTCTATTGCTATTACTGTCACTACTACTACTACTACTACTACTACTACTACTACTACTACTACTACTACTACTACTATACTACTACTACTACTACTACTACTATTCTTACCTTTCCTTATAAGTTTCTTCCTCCTCCTCCTCCTCCTCTTCTTCCTTCTTCTTCTTCTCTTCCTCCTCTTCTTCCTTCTTCTTCTCTTCCTGTTCTTCCTTCTTCTTCTCTTCTTCCTTCTTCTTCTCTTCCTGTTCTTCCTTCTTCTTCTCTTCCTGTTCTTCCTTCTTCTTCTTCTTCACCTCCTCTTCTTCCTTCTTCTTCTCCTCCTCTTCCTCTTCTTTCATTCTTTTCACTTCTCTCTCTTTCTCTTCATCATAATT
>JAPQNM010000035.1:1506363-1508863 GCA_029783475.1 Metacarcinus magister
TTCATCCCTTACACTGGTAAACTCTGGAACTCTCTTCCTTTGTCTGTTTTTCCACCTGCCTATGACTTAAACTCTTTCAAAGGAGGAGAGTCAAGACACACCTCTAATGTTAACTGGATCTCCACCCCTTCATTCTATTCTCCTACTGTCCTCTTTACAGGGTCTGGCGACAAGCGGGATTTTTTTTTTTACTTATTTGTTTTCCCTTAGCTGTTGCCCTTTTAATGTAAAAAAAAAAAAAAAAGACCAGATTGAAATGGTATAGGTGGAAGGAGAGGCCCTGGGGCACTCCAAGGGCACGTAGGGGCGGGGGGGGGGAGAGAGAGAGAGAGAGAGAGAGAGAGAGAGAGAGAGAGAGAGAGAGAGAGAGAGAGAGAGAGAGAGAGAGAGAGAGAGAGAGAGAGAGAGAGATATGACAGTTACCTATATATGCATCCCGCTTATAGATAATAGAAAATGGTTTACTGTAAGGGTATACTACGTTAATATGCTTTACCTTTCTCTCCTTTCCTTCCTTCCTTCCTTTCCTTCCTTCCTTCCTTCCTTCCTTCCTTCCTTCCTTCACACAGACCCGAGGATAATAAATAATAATAATAATAATAATACACACTTTTAAATATCGAAATTGTTTATTAAAATAGAAATACAAGAGACGATGATAACAAGATTTTTTTACGGTGTTTTTTTTTGGTTTGTTATTATTGTTGTTATTGTTATTATTTGTTATTGTTAATACAGGTTTATAAAAGGCTTAGAAAAAACGTTGCCACAGCGAGAAACGTTCAGCGGAAAAACGTTTTATTAGTAATTAGAAAAACGTTTATTTATTTATTTATTATTATGAGTTTGACCCGCGTTGGGGGGGTAGGGGGGTGGGGGTGACCTGACATCACAAAGGGGTGGGTATGGGGTGGTAGGTCACACGCACATACACATACGCACATATACGCACATACACGCATCTCATAATACGCACATGTGTATTCTTTTGTGTGTGATATAAAGATTGTGAATCTCTCTCTCTCTCTCTCTCTCTCTCTCTCAATTGTTAAAGCCTCTTATGTGTTTATATTTATATGTGTGTGTGTGTGTGTGTGTGTGTGTGTGTGTGTGTGTGTACGTGTGTGTGTTTACAGTCACATTATAGGAACATAGACATTTTTTATAACATCGTAAATTTAAGTAACAATGTTGTACACCAAAAAATATTCTAAATTCAAAACAATTACTTAAACACTTGAAGAAATATTTAAATTAAAATTATATTCACACGACGCCGAGACAGAACAAAAAAAATATTGATTCATATATATATAAAAACGAATTATATTAACTATTTTTGGCCTGAAAAATCTTTGGCACAATTATTAGTATTATTATTATTACGATGAGGGATATTGGCGCCAAAGTTTCGCGGGCTTTTGGTAGTCTGCCTCGGATGCCCAGAAGGTTACAGTGTGTCCTCTAATACATGCACGAACCCACGCAAGGAGGAGTGCCTGCCTGCCTGCCCCACACGCCCACACAGGAGTCCACGGAAGCAGGCAGCAGGTGAGAGTTACCGTGGTGTGGGTGGTGTGGGTGGTGGGTGGTAGTAAAGCAGGCAAGGTGTCCCCTCCGCCTTGCGTGGGTTCGTTGCAAAAAGCCCGCGAAACATTAGCGCCAATCTCCCTCCTCGTAACATTATTATATAGAATGTTGATAACCATATTTATAATTACATTAAAATCTATTGACGATATCTCATTAAAAAAAGGTTTGGTTTGTTTTAACACGAATTGTTTTTAAATATATTGATATAACACTTCACGATACGGCCTTCCTTTATTTCATTAACTTTCCTCTATTCTACAACGGGTGCATAGATTAAATATTATATAAAGTGCAAAAAATCAGTTCTTTCAAACAACTGGATTCAAAACGGTGAGCCTGAGACTTGTTAAAAACGCCACGTCTAGAAGAAAAAATAAATCACTATATATATACACACTTTTGAAAACATTCCCGCCATAGTTTTACATTTAGGATCCCTTTACGCGGGAAAGACTGACAGCTCGGGTTTGTTTACATCGAGTAGCGTTGATATTGAAGGTGGTGATGGTGGTGGTAGTGGTGATTGCACGTCAATGAGGTCGGTGCCGCTGGAATAGAAGGTAAATACAGATTAATAACAGTTCAATTATATACATACATGCTGTGTACGTGTGTATGTACGTGTGTATGTACGGGAAAGTGAGAAAAACTTACTTTATTTGGTGGTGAGTCTTGATGGTGGTGGTGATGGTGGTTATCAGTGTGGTGGGCGGGTCACGATGTCTGCGTGGGCGTGGGAGGAGGAGGTGGTGGTGCTGTAGGCGTGGGGTTGGGATGGGCGTGTATAGAACGTTCATGTGAGCGTAAATGATGTGCGTGGCTGAACCGCTTGTGACAGAAAGCACATCTGTACCGCCGCTCAACGCCACATTCTAACCTCATATGACGAGATAAATTTGATCTTAAT
>JAPQNM010000035.1:1513863-1526363 GCA_029783475.1 Metacarcinus magister
ATCCCAACACATAGGACTCAGTAGGACTCAGTAAATAGATCCTATGTATCCTGATTCTGAGAGGTAGGTGCGTTAGCCTCCTTCGGGATCGGAAAATATTCATCTTTGCATGGAACAGTACCCACACCCACACCCACACCCACACCCACGCCCACGCCCACGCCCACGGTCTCGGAGGATGGGAAGAGGGCGGGGGAGTCGCGGGTGGAGTCCGGGGGAGCGCCATCACCCGCCTCATTCCTATGCGTGGAAAAAACATGGATTTTCACACTGTGCCGATGTTGAAATTTCTTATTGCAGATCGGACACGAGAACTGAGGTGCGACGCCACACTCATATTTCTTATGTCGCTTTAGGTTACCCGTGGAAGCATACGTGCGGCCACATTTCTCACACGCGAACTGCTTTGGGCTCTCTCCATACGGGTAGCTGGCGCTGGGAGTGGGTGACGGTGCCTTAGGGTTGAATTTAAAGTCGCGGTATTTGAGTAAGAGAGGAAGGCCGATGGGGGGTGGGCGGACCAGTATATCGCTCGTCACCCGAGGGGATAGCAGCCCTGGAAAACCTGCTCGGACCAGGTTATAGGCCCGTAAGTAATCTGGAATGGATAATACAGGGTAGGGTTAGGTTAGGGATGGGGTTGGGGGGGCGGGGCGGGGGTGGGTGGGTGGGAGGGGTGTTAGGTTAGCCTGTAGGGGATTGGGAGAAGACTTAGGTTAGGTTAGGTTAGACTAGGTTAGGTTAGGTTAAGCTAGGTTAGGTTAGGTTAGGTTAATATGCATGGAAGTCATCTGGAAAGGGTTAGGTTAGGGACGGTGGGAGATAGGAGGGGGGGCGGGGAGGGGTGTTAGGTTAGCTTGGGGTGTCGGGGAGGGGTTGGTCTGGGGGGGGAGGGAACGGGGGTTAGCCTAGGGTGGGGGGGGGATGCTGAGGTTAAATTAAGTTAGGTTAGGTTAGGTTTGGGTTAGCTTGGGGTTTGGGGTACAAGATTAGGTTAGGTTGGGGGCCTGGGGGGGTTGGGGCATGTGGTAGGGCAGCCTGGGGGGGCGGGGGAAGGGTTAGGTTAGGTTAAGATATGTTTGGATTAGCCTAGGGTTAGATTAGGTTAGGTTAGGTTAGGTGTAGGGGGGGGGTGCCAGCCTTATAACCATGCATTACAGCCAATAGGAGAAGACTTTGAAGGAAGAAGAAGAGGAGAAGAAGAGGAGGAAGAGGAAGAGGAAGAAGAGGAGGAGGATGTGTGTGTTGTTTAAGTAAGCCATGCCTTGCACTGATGACAAACATACGAACAAACAAATAAATCAATGAAAATAATAATAAATAAATAAATAAATAAATAAATAAATAAATGAATGGACAATATAAGATAAATGAATTGATTAGGAATAGACAGAGGAAGAAGAAGAAGAAGAAGAAGAAGAAGAAGAAGAATGAACAAATAAGAAGAACAAAAAAAATTGAAAGAAAAAAAAACAGAATTTAACGAAAAAATTAATACCAATTTGCGAAAATGGAACACAACACAACAAACAAACAAACAAACAAACAAACAAACAACACACACACACACACACAAACAAGCAAACAAGCAAAGCAACACAAACACTGACCCTAAAATTAGCACATAAGGAACCACATAACACATTTTCCAGCACCTCAGAGTCACTAGCAACAGACGAGATCAAATTTTCAAAACACACTTAATAAAACAAATGAGTGTGTTTATATATAGCACATAAGAGGCAACATAGCACATGAGGAGCCTACATACAACACCTAAGCACATATGTGACCAAAACAATACCTTATACAACACATTAACATCATTATTTAACACATTTTAACACCTAAGGACATTTTAACACATTTTAACATCGACAAAACACATATAACACAATATATTAACACCCAAGTATATCTAACATAACATAAACACATTATTTCATCTCCTATGTGGCCTACGAGAGCACATAAAGTGTAAGGCAACATGTTATAACCTTGCAACATAACACATAACACATTAACACATAAGTTGACACCTAATTCTAGATGAGATCATGGTTTTCGTTCATTGCAAATACACAGCCATCATTATTTTGCAACACACAATTCCAAACAGACTCCATTATGTGTTTTTTTTAACTTTCTTATAACACATTAATTTTTTTTTGTAATATATATAATTGCAATACACCCCATTATTATTTTTTTTTTTCTCGTCGAGCAATTCAAAAATATTTCTTCTGATTTATTTTTTTTGGTGATATTTTCCTAATGTAACACTAAATATATTGCAATAATACTCAAAAAAAGTTTCCACGCAACTCAAAATAGTTTCTACGCAACTCAAAATATTTCTTTGATTTCCAGACACACACAAACCCACCTAAACCCACACACAGACCCACCCAAACACACACACACCCACCCAAACACACACAAACCCACCCAACACACAAAACCCACCCAAACCCACCCAAACACACACACAAACCCACCCAAACACACACCCAAACACACACAAACCCACCTAAACACACACAAACCCACCCAAACACACACACACCCACCCAAACACACACAAACTCACCCAAACACACACAAACCCACCCAAACCCAGCCAAACACACCCAAACACACACAAACCCACCTAAACACACACAAACCCAGCCAAACACACCCAAACACACACACAAACCCACCCAAACACACACACAAACCCACCCAAACACACACAAACCCACCCAAACACACACACAAACCCACCCAAACACACACAAACCCACCCAAACACACACAAACCCACCCAAACACACACAAACCCACCCAAACACACACAAACCCAGCCAAACACACACAAACCCACCCAAACACACACAAACCCACCCAAACACACACAAACCCACCCAAACCCACCTAAACACACCCAAACACACACCCAAACACACCCAAACCCACACAAACACACCCAAACACACACACAGACCCTCCCTCACCCACCCACACCCACACCCATCACTGCAACACCCCATACTTAAGGTGCGATAACATATGCTGCTTTAGATTGAACTTATGAGTGCATCTTTTACTACAAACAGGACACACAAATTTAGGTTCAATACCACACTCGAACTTAAGGTGTCTATGCAAGGACCGCCTAACCAAATAACCTTTCCCACAATTTGGACATCTGTGCCTCTCCGAATCAGCCATGTGCGCGGGGTGACCTACACGTGGATGGCCCATGTACGCCGGCTGGGTGGTTGCGAGGAGATTTTCCGGATAGGGTTCGGTTGCGGGTATTGTGGAGAGGAGGTGGCGGGTGAGGACACGGGTGAGGATGTCCAGGGGTATGTTGGCCCCCGCCCCCCCGCGGATGTATGGGGGGGAGGGAGGGGTGGGGGAGGGGGTAGGGGTGGTGGTGGTGGTGGTGGTGTGGTGGTGATGGTGGTGGTGGTAGTTTCCTGAAATCGAAAAAGGTTACTGCACTCGCTCTATCGCTCGCTCTATTTCTCTCTCTCTCTTTTGCTCTCATTCGCTCTAATTCTCTCTCTCTCTCTCTCTGTCTGTACCTAATTTTGCCTCTGCTACCACCACCACCACCACTACTATTACTACCACCACCACCACCACCACTACTATTACTATTATTATTACTACTATTACATGCATACCACCATTACTACTATTACTATTACCACCATACACACACACACACACACACACACACGCGCACACACACACACGCGCGCACACATACACGCGCACACACACAAGCGCACACACACCTCTAAGACTTTTTCTCGACTCGGAAAGTTAAAATAAATAATATTAATAAGAATTTCGACGTCAACAATATTATTTTTTTCTCTCGGAACGAACGGAAGATAAAAATAAATGCCGTAATATTAACATTTTCTAAACCATAAACGTTACGAAACACCGGAACATTTTTTCACAATACTACAAAAATTTTTATAGACGCGAAAGATTATATATAGATAAATAAATAAAGTTTCCGAGACATTATAATCGGTACTTAAATTTTGATTAAGGTCACATATGGCTGGCTGGCTGGCTGGCTGAGGCTTGTCTGGCCAATCAGGTGTCAGCGTTCGAATTCAAATACTAACCATTAAATAAAATATATATATACTAAAAAAAATAAATAAATAAATGAAAAAAAGTTAAAATATAATATACGTGTAATGCATTTTCGTGCGATGGAATTAATAAACAATAATTATTAGGTTAGGTTAGGTTAGGTTAGGTTACAAGGGATGGAGAGAAAGATGGAGAGAAAAATGGAGAGAAGGAAGGAAGGAAGGAGGGAAGAATGGATAGAGAGAAGGAGGAAAGAAGGATAGAGAAAGAGAGATAGAAGGAGAGAAGGAAAGAGAAGTGAAAATATTGATAATAATAATAATAAGAATTAATTAAGAAATAGATTCAAATTATCACATATTTTCTCTCTCTCGTGATTGGTCGGTCTTCTCGGATGAACAGCCAATCACAGCGCTTCCCTCGCCTCTCCTCGTCTGTGATTGGTCGATTCTTGGACGTATAATTATATATATATTTTTCTTTTTTGTTTTGAAAATGTCACTTTTTTTTCTCTCTTTCTGTTTCTTTCTCTCTCTCTATCTCACTTTCTCTATTCTCTTTATCATTATCCTTCTCTCTTCTTCTTCCTCTTCCTCTTCTTCTTCCTCTTCTTCCTCTTCCTCTTCTTCTTCCTCTTCTTCTTGCATTTCATTAAACTTAAATATTTCTTACATCTCTCCTCCTCCTCCTCTTCCTCTTCCTCCTCCTCCTCCTCCTCCACAAGGGTCAAATTACACTATATAAATACATAATATACAACCTTATTGACCTTCACACACCCTTAAGAGAGGTCAGGTCAAGTTAGGTCAAGTTAGGTTAGGTTAAGTTAGGT
This sequence comes from Metacarcinus magister, assembly GCA_029783475.1. Taxonomy (NCBI): domain Eukaryota; kingdom Metazoa; phylum Arthropoda; class Malacostraca; order Decapoda; family Cancridae; genus Metacarcinus; species Metacarcinus magister. The sequence continues at coordinate 1,518,800 of JAPQNM010000035.1, forward strand.
TAGATTAGGTTATAGAAGAGAATGTTGCTTAAATACACACACACACACACACACACACACACACACACACACACACACACACATATATACATACATATATACGCACACACACACTCGCTGCTTTAAATATACGAACATATAATGAATTAACGTGTTTTTTATATCTATAGTTCAGTCGTCGTAACGTTTATATATTTTGACGAGGAGGGAGACACGACTTTCAAATAAATAAATAAATGAATCGAATATCAACTGTAGACAATAAATAATAGAATAAATATGTTAATAGATCAATAAATGAATTAAGAAAATATATATATACAAAAGGAGGAACTAAAAAAAACTTTGCGATATAATTAAACCGTTTTAATTACAAGAAAAATAATAATAATAATAATAATAATAATAATAATAATAATATAATAATAATAATAATAATAATAATAATATATGTATAACAAAAAATATTTCCACCGAGAAAACAACAATGTGTCATCATAACAAAAACAGTCATATTGATAACGATATAAACGCACACATACGTACATACACATACACATAATGTGTGCGTAACCCTGTAAGCCAATGAGCCGTGGTCGTTTAATACGTACACACTGTGACTGTATGTCTGAAAATGTCCGAGCGAATTAGGATGAAAATTTAAGAGTTTAATAATGGGTAAATTATGGGTATTTAATGGGTATTTAGTGGGTATTTAGGTGTTAAAATGGCTTATTAACAACTAATTATAATGTTTTGATAATGGCTGAGTTTTATTATAGCAATTAGGCCTAAAAAAAGACCTAAATATTCCTTTAAATTAATGTTTTTTTTCATAATTCAAACATAGATTAAAAAAAATTCGATGTTTTTGATGCTGAGAAAATATTTATAAGACATTGAACTGAATATAATTTTTTTTTATTATTATTATTTTTATTTTGAGACATTTTTTCAGCCATTAAAGGAAAAAAATTTGAATGTTTTTAAATAATGAAAAATTTGAAAAAAGAAAAGGAAAAAGATTTAGACATTTTCAAACATACTTTCCGAGGCGACACTTTGACCAATAAACTAAAAAAACAAAAAATAATAATAATAATAAACACACACTAAAGGAACAACAACAACAACAACAATTACTCAGCAACAACAACAACAGAGTGGGGCGAGCGACGAGGACGACAAAATAATGATTATTTATCTATTTATTTATTTATTTTACTTATATTATTACGAGGCAGGGAAAAAAAAAGAAAAAAAACCTCCATTATATAAAAAAAATAATAATGGGTAAAGGAATTAAATATAAAATTGTCGTGTGAGTATTTGTAACGACCAATGGGAAGGCAGCGTTTGATTTTGCTGTCGCGCGATTGGTCGACGCCAAGACTCCTCTGTGATGCTAATTATTATCATTATTTATGAATTATTTATCAATTTATTTCATTAATTCATTCTTATTATGACCAGAAACGCAACACGCACACACATACGCGCACACATACATACGCACACACCCATACGCACACGTCCCCATAAATAAACTCTTTTTATATATATATGTATGTATGTATAAATTTCTGCGTACGTACATCCTATCTACACACACACACTCGCGCGCACACTACTACAACTAGGTAAATACATACGTACACACACACACATACATACATGAGCAAATTCTTCATATATTGACTAATTGGCATCCTATACATTGACCTTTGACCCGAGCCACTGCTATGCAAGGTCACGGAAGGTCACGGAAGGTCAGGTCAAGTTAGGTCACGGAAGGTCACTTGAATTAGTTATTGTATTGCACTTTTCCCTAATTTCTGGTCATGTATTATATTGTATTTAAACTTTTTTTTTTTATTAATATATATTTGTTTTTTGAATTTCAGTTTTATTATTATTTTTTTTATTGAAACTTTATTTATTTATTATTATTTTATTTATTTATTTTTGATTTTGGAATTAATTTATTTCTTCTTCTTGGTGTTGTATGTATATATATATTTTTTTATTCATTAATTATTGTGTTTTTCTTTCATTTTCAATCATTATCATTATCATTATCATTATCATTATTATTATTATTATTCAAGGATAAATACTTTTCATTAATAGCAAAAAAACTATTATAAATTAAACTAAAAGATATTATTTAAAAACTACTTTCCAAAATCTTGAATATTTTTAGAGTTTATTCAAATATTGACTCGAATAGACTTATAGGCTTTATTTTAGAGGCTGCCTAGGCCTATATATGTCTTATTTCAATGGCTTTAAGGGCATATCAACCATTTATTTAGGCCTATCCAGTTTTATCAAGTGAGTTTATAGGACTATCAACCCATATACTTTTTTATAGAGTAAGATAACTCCTTAATTACTTACTTATTTAGTCTTTTTCATTATATTTATTTGTAAAAGAAAAAGAAAGTTTATTGTACAAGTTTTAGCACCGAGACAGTCTTGAATAAAGTGTTTGTTTGTTCGTTTGTAAAGATTCAATTGTTCACCACAGAGGAGCCACGTGTGTGTACATCTATATACCCCCCCCCCTTGTACCACACACACACACACACAGCTGTACAATAACATCTTCACCGAAGACAGTAACCCTTCCCTTCACAGCACTTTTGGCACTGCTGTGTTGGCACTGTGCTGCGGCCCGACACATGGCCCTGGCGCGGCCCGACACACATTGTTCAGCACCACACAACACAACATAACACACCACACCACACCCGGCCTTCCCAGCGTCACACACACACACACACACACACACACAGACAATCACAGATAAAATGTCACGCGGTGGCCCGACTTTGAGTCTGTTCCGCCCCCTGACCTTGCCCGGCCCGGCCAGGTGCTCTGCTCTGTCCTGCCCTGCCCTGCCCTGCCCTGCCTCCCTAAGACACAGTGACGGCACATGTGGTGGTGGTGGTGGTGGTGGTGGTGGTGGTGGTGGTGGTGGTGGTGGTGGTGGTGTGTTGGCTTACAACAACACTCGTCAAGCTTCGAAGTGTTGTATCTTACTCCCTCACCCATCACCAGGGTGAATGTATCCCTCGGAAGGGTGAATACACCCTTGGCAGGGTGAATACAACCCTCGGAAGGGTGAATCCATCCCTGTTAGTGTTGAGTGTTGTGTGTGTGTGTGTACAGTGTTACAAGGGGAGTGTTTGTGTGTGTGAAGGTGTGTGTGAAGGTGTGTGTGTGTGTGTGTGTGTGTGTTGTGTGTGTGTGTGTGTGTGTGTGTTTGAACCAAAACTATACATTATAACTTCACTTTAGGTGATGTTAGGTTGTAAGCCAACACACACTGGTGGTGCACATGTGTGTACACCTGCACCACACACACACACACACACACAGCCTCACCCCCGCCCAGCAGGCCATAGTAATGAGCATTCTTTGTACTGGTGAGTGAGCAGCAGTGAACTGTAGCAGCCTGTGCCCAGGCCCTGGGTGGGCAGGGCAAGGCATGGCGGGGCAGGGCAGGGTAGGGCATGGCATGGCGTGGCATGGCATGGCGTGGGTTGGGCAGGTTCAGGTGGAGGTGTGTTTCCTTGCCACGTGTCTGAGTAGGTGTGCTTTCTGCTTGAACCTCCAGTCACAGTGTGAACATTGGAAGCGAGGTTCAACGCCACACTCATTCTTGATGTGATGCTTAAGTCCTTTACGCGTCTTGTACAGCCTGGAACACCGAACACACTCGTGCGCACACAGCAGACCCCCGGCAGACCCGCCCAGCACCCCTGGGCCCGGGGGGGAGTGGCTGCCCCAGGGTGAGCCTGGGGGGGGCACGTACAGCCCGGGGAAGGGGGAGCCCAGCCCGGGGTGGGGCCGGGGGGGGAAGTAGGGCGATAAAAAATTTTTCTTCCAAATTCCTGGAAGGAGGGAGAGTGTGAGGCCATGGGGGGGTGATGGGGGTGAAGGGGGGGTGAGGGTGAAGGGGGAGGCGCCCGGCCAAGGGGGGTTAGTGCCGTGTGTCCCGGCAGCACCCGTGTGGCAGTGTGGCACCAAGGCACCGTGCCCGGCCCAGTGTGTTGGCACCAGTCAGTGTGGCGGTGGTGGTGGTGGTGGTGGTGGTGGTGGTGGTCAGTATGTCACCTCAGCAGCACCTCAGTGTGTACCAAGCCTGTGTGTACCACAGCAGGGCACCAGCAGCAGCGGCACACACACACACACACACACACTCCAAGCAGGGTGTGTGTGTGTGTGTGTGTGTGTGTGTGTTCTAACAGCACATGTGTTCTAACACCACAGCCAGTAGTGTGTGTGTGTGTGCGTGTCCACAACCAGTGTGTTCCAGGGTACACCAGCATTACCAATGTGTTCCAGCATCATAATGTGTCCACAACCAGTGTGTTCCAGCGTAACCAATGTGTTCCAGCGTAACCAATGTGTTCCAGCACCTCATTGCACACCAACAGTAAACAAAACACAGCCCAGCAAACCCAAACACACCCCAGCAAACCCAAACACACCCCAACACACCCCAGCAAACCCAAACACACCCCAGCAAACCCAAACACACCCCAACACCCAACACCCCAGCCCCACCTTCACCCCTAGAGTCCGGCTGATGAATATTCCCGTCGTAACTACTTCTCAGCCCACCCGGCCGGCCTCACCTCCATCACCCACACTCTACATCCCAACCCAACACAACCACCCCTCACCCGGACCCTACAGTGCACCAAACCTTAACCATATACTCCTGGCTTGGGGGGGGGGGGAAGAATCGAGTCTTCCCATTGGCCTAACGCTGACAAATTACGTTATTACTTTTTAATCATGTATATCAAGCTCTCATTGGCTAGTGTTGGACCAATGGGAAGACTGGATTCTGTCTCCCCGGCTAGGAATTTCGGTTAATATTTAGAAGTCTTTTAGGGGTTAGATAACGCCCCCCACGCCCACGCCCCCCCGCCCCCCCCACATACACACACACCAAGCAACATCCTTTAGTACTGCAAAGCAAGCGAGTGAGTGAGTGAGTGAGCGAGTGTTTGGAATAGAGTTAGTAGATTATTAGAGCGAGAGACAGGAAATAGAGCGAGTCAGTTGATTATGTTATGTGAGTTTAGAGATAGAGAGAATTTGTTGTGTGTATTTATAGCATACGCACACACACGCATACGCACACACCCATCCACACACACACATATACGCACACACACAGTATTAAGTAAGATGAGTAAATAAGAAGTCTATGTGTATATGTGTGTGTGTGTGTGTGTGTGTGTGTGTGTGTGTGTGTGTGTGTGTGTGTGTGTGTGTGTGTGTGTGTCTACTCCCAGGGTCTACACAAGCAATGTTAAAAAGGCTTAAATGGTACTGGCACAGGGCGGGGAGAGAGAGAGAGAGAGAGAGAGAGAGAGAGAGAGAGAGAGAGAGAGAGAGAGAGAGAGAGAGAGAGAGAGAGAGAGAGAGATTCACTTCCTATTCTATATTCAAGGTTTTTTTTTACTCTAATTTCATGTTAAAAATTCAATATATATCAATTTTTTTGATTTAATTTTGATAAAGTTTATTTTGTTTATTTGGAAAAAGTTTTGAAATTATATCTATGGAAATTTTTTTTTTAATATATATAAACTTAATTTCTTGCCCAAAAAAATGTTGAAAAAATAACTATTTAAATTATATTCAAATTAATTAATAAAAGAATTATAAAATATTGAAAAAAATCTGCAATTGTATGAAATAAAAACAAAAATCTTTAAATTGAGTCATTAAATAATAAATAATTGTATAAATAATGATGAATAACCTTGAATTTTTGAGTTAATATTATACATTATATATTATACATAATAATAATAACATACTAATTATAACAATGGAAAATAGATTCATATTTTAACTGTAGACTCAAATAGATTAAAATTTAAACAATAATAATAATAATAAAAAACAAATGAATAATAAATAGATAAATAAATAAATAATGTAATTCTTAACACAACTATTATTGGAAATTGATTAGAAATTGTTTATTATTATTATTATTATTAGAAAAATTTGAATAAAGTTGAATAATTTAAATTTTGACTAAAAAAAAATAAATAAATAAATAAAAAGTCATTAGAATACAATTTTTTTTATATATAAATAAAATTAATTATAAACCAAAATAATAATAATAAAAATTGACTATAAACTTGAGTCCACAGAGAGAGAGAGAGAGAGAGAGAGAGAGAGAGAGAGAGAGAGAGAGAGAGAGTTAACATTACCTTGGTTGGTGTTCTCTAGGGAGGGGAAGGCGGAGTCCTCACTACTGGTGGGGGGGTCTTGGGGGTACGGCCAACCCAGGTAACCTAAAGAGGGGGGCGGGCGTTAATAATAATAATAATAATAATAATAATAATAATAATAATAATAATGATAAGTTAGGTTATTTAAGACTATATTAAGAGCAGAATATACGTTCAAACAATAAATAAATATAAAAAAATGCAGTCTGTGGGGTGTGTGTGTGTGTGTGTGTGTGTGTGTGTGTGTGTGGGGTGAAGGGAGCTGTGTGTGTGTGTGGGGGGGTGATGAGACTTACTGGGGTGTGTATTTGGGGTGAAGGAGGTGTGTTTGGGGTGTCTGGGGGTGTTTTTGGGGTGAAAGAGGATGTGTTTGGGATGACGGGGGTGTATTTGGGGTGTCTGGGGTGCTGAGACTTACTGGGGGGTGTATTTGGGGTGTGTCTGGGGGTGTATAAACTTACCTGGGGTGTGCGGTTGGTCATCCTGCGGTAGGCGTGAGGTCGAGGGTCCGGCAGTGTCTGTGGTAAGGTCGTGGGCGGCGCCTCTAGATGCGTCCTGGTCGTCATCACTGTGGTGGTTGGCATCACTACTGTTGTCGTCATGGCGGGGGTGAAAGGGCTTGAATAGGCCTGGGGAGGAGTGTTCATGGGCGGAGAGTGGGCGTGGGAGGAGTGAATTAGGCGTGGGTGCTGAATCCCCCCTTGTGGAACCGCCTAAACTATCAGGCGAAGGACTGCTACTCCCCCCGCCCTCACCATAACTACTCCCGCCCACTCCTAGGCTATTCCCGCCCATTAGTAAGCTGCTGGACCCGCCCACGCCGAAGCTGCTGCCACAACCGAAGCTGGACACGGCCCCGCTGAAGCTGGACCCGCCCCCGAAGCTTGTCCCGCCGCCCCGTTCGCCCCCGCCCCGGTCGCCGCTCCGTTCGCCCCGGTCATCGTCCCGGCGTGATTCATCCCTGCGTGTTTCGTCTCGCTGCGATGGGTGGTAGTGTGAGGGCGTGGGCGTGGGTACGGGCGTGATGGTGGCTGGTATACGCGGGAGTTGGTGTAGGGGGTCGCCGGGGGAGGTGGAGGAGTGCCCGTCACTCTCCCCGCCGCTATCTCGCTCTAATGTGTCCCCGGAGCGATGGCGAGTCTTGCGGCGCCTCTTAGCTAGGGGTGAACTGGGGCATGTGTCTAGGGGCAGCACTGACCCCTCCACCTTCAGCTTGGAGGTGAGGGGCGTGGCTGCTGCTGCTGCTGCTGCTGCTAGGGAGAGTGCTGGGGGCATGGTGAGGACTGTTGATA
>JAPQNM010000035.1:1533863-1536363 GCA_029783475.1 Metacarcinus magister
TATTTCTATTTCGTTTATTTCTTATTAAATCGAGTTGGTTATGGAATACAGTTTGTTATTTTAGGTTGAGTTTATCCCAATGGGCGTGTTTAAATAGGCGTGGGCGTGGTGGATGGGCGTGTTTCGTGAAGTGAAGTGCATTCTAGGGGGTACTTTTGTCACGTGAAATCTCGACCCCCCCAGATACCCTCAAGTTCCGAAGATTGAACGCTCAAACTCTTTTATTTCCGTATTTTTTCCTGCCTTCCTGTTTCCCTAACTTATTTTCCTTATTACAACATATACACCAAACATTTATTTCCTCATTCCAGTCATTACAGATCAATAAAATAGCAGTTAAGAAGGAGAAAATAAGAAAAATAGGAAAACTTTGAACCCATCATTGCAAGGTGAAAATAACAGTCAAACGTTAGAATTCCAATATTTTGTTTATTTTATATATTTTTGGTGTATTTTTCATGTATTTCAGCCCCATACAGGCCTCCAATGACTCCCTCCCCCCTCTTCCCTCCCTCTCCCTCCTCTCTTCCCTCCCTCTCCCCCCCAACCTTCCTCCTCCTCCCCCATCCTTCCTCTCCCCCCAATACACCGACCCCCTCAACACTACTGCCGTTATTTCACACTTTTAATAGTTTTTCAGCCTCATACACGCTTGAGTATGATGTATTATGTTGTATTAATGTATTTTTTCCTTGAGGTTAGTGTGGTTACAGACTCCTGATGCTGACAATAATAATTTAATATTTCGACAATCTGCAACTAAGCCATATTTGCATTGAGTTGCTAGATCTCGCTAGATTACATCGGCTTTTTTGCTTATTTCATTGTAATTAGTATAGTTTAATGTTTTTTATTAGCAGATGGACTTTGGAATTTTAATAGCTTTCATTTGCTGTGTTTAGGTTTTTTATTTAGATGTTATTAGCGAAGATATTAACGGAAAGGAAAGATGATGCGGAAAACCTGCTGCAGCTCAGCTAGAAACGAAACTTTGCCTTGAATCCTGCGTACGACTCCATGTTATTTCAAACCATCTTTATTTCATCTAAATAACCCATAATTGATCCTTCCATGACCAAACATAAATACCACTTACATTATAGAGTATTTATAGGGTAACAGTAATTTATTTTATGCTGAGAATGTCTGAATAACTGCATCAAAACACTGACTGTAGCTCGACGTAACGTTATGTATACAAAATCACTTCTATGGAATTATTTGTTTATATACGAGACGAAATTCAAAATATAAATCAACAATAAATAAAAATCCATGAAAATAACTTGATATAAGGACAGTTACAACCTCATTAGGCTATCAACACACTGCTCATGACACGCGAATGAGAAGTTATGTCATAAAAACATTAAAATATCAATTATAACACTCATATAACCATACTTATAGATTAATATAGATAGAATAATTAATTTAGCATCATTTAACACCAACTCGAACACTGCCAACATAAAAATAACATATAAAAATCACCGAAAATTAAACACATCACAAAATCAACTATAACTCAAAACACACATACCAAAACAAACCCAAAATAAACACACAAACACCCACACCATATACAACTTTATTCAACCCCAAAAAACATCACAAAACCTCACATAAACCGTTAAAAAACCGATAAAACTAGCTGCCTATACACGACACAGCGCGCTTCCTAACATTATTGGAACGCGGTAGGTGGAGGAAGTATCGAATTGGCGCGTAAACACCACCTTTTCTTCCCTCCATCCCAGCGGAGGAGAGGAGGGAGAGAAGCGAACAAGAAAGGAGGTGTGAAGGGCACAGACACAAAACTATCCTCAAAATCCCCTTCCCCATCGCCATGACGTAGACGGAACAGTATGCAGAGTACAGCAGATCACCCTAAGGTACTGTAAACAATGGCAGGACGCAGGCTAGACGAGAGAACAGAAGGAGAGGGAGGGAGGGAGGGATGGAGAGAGAGGGAGAGAGAGAGAAAGAGAGAGAGAGAGGGTGGAGGAAATGGAGGAACAGCCGATAAACAGGAGATGGAGGAAAGTTAGGTTAGGGTGGTCGTTTCTAACTGTTTTTCCTTGACTTCCTCCGCCATTTTGTTAATTGTTCAATAACGGAAATGTTGAAAGTGAAAAATAGAATTAAAATAAAATATAAATTAAAATCACTGGAATTATTGGCGAGTTAATATTTAAATGGAGTCTTATTTTCACGCTTTTAACCAGCTAACCCAACCCCCCTGGGCGGATATTTTCGGGGTCGGGGGCGCCTTCACAGGGGATCTGCGCCCCCCCTGGGAAGTGTGTGTATGCCGGGGGAAGAGAGTGCAATGTGCAGACACCTGTTGTAGTAAAGACGCGAACATTTCCACCTCGCTAAATAGTGTGTGTTGTGCGGCCAGAGGGGAGGCAGACACACAGTTACCGCGCCAATTTTTACTTTCATATTTATCATTATTTTATCGGTTTGCGTGTGCGTGGGATTGCGTGCGTGCGTA
>JAPQNM010000035.1:1546363-1551363 GCA_029783475.1 Metacarcinus magister
AAAGGGTGTGTGTGTGTGTGCGTGTGTTTTTTGGGGTAGATGGAAAGGGTAGCAAGTGAAAGTACCGTGTGTGTGTGTGTGTATGTATGTGTATGTAAGTGTGTACGTATCTGTGTCTGTGTGTGTGTTTACAGAACTTTCAAGACTACAAACTCTATTAGTAAAACATTTCCTTCCTCCTTCCTCGTCCTCTTCCTCCACTACCACCCCCACACACTTCCTCCTTTTCCTCCTCTTCCTCCACCCCCACACACCTCCTCCTCCACTACCACCCCCACACACCTCCTCCTCCTCCACTACCACCCCCACACACCTCTTCCTCCCCCCCGCCCCCCCCACAGAGCCTCCAAAGAGTTCGGAATCCCAAACTCCACGCTATACAAAATCGCCCGGAAGGAAGGCATCAAACTCTCGTCTCCGTTCTCCGCCATCCAGCCGTCCTGGAACCCCGACGACCTCAACAAGGCCTTGGACGCCATCAGGGGCGGCATGAGTGTTCAGAAGTCCGCTCAGGAGTACGGCATTCCGACGGGCACGCTGTATGGGCGGTGCAGGCGGGAGGGTATTGAACTCAGCAAGTATCAGGTAAGGTTATCAATGGTTTTGTGGGTGTGGTGGTGGTGGTGGTGGTGTGTGTTTTGGGTGTAGGTGTGGGTGTTGGGGGGTGTTTTGGGGGTGTACTCACGCCTACACCCGGATTGACACCCTCTCCCCCCCCCATCCTTGTTGTTGTTGTGGTATACGTTGGTGTTATATTGTTATATTATTGTTGTCATGCATTGTGGTGGTGGTCGCTCCTGGACGCTCGCGTGCATGGATGGATGAATGGATGAGTGTGTGCACGGAGGCGGCGGGACCACGCACACGTGTCTGGATCTGTCTCTCTCTTCTCTTCCCGCATCTTTACCTTTTACCTTCAATCTCTCTATCTCTCTATCTCTATCTATCTATCTATCTATCTATCTATCTATCTCTCTCTCTCTCTCTCTCTCTCTCTCTCTCTCTCTCTCTCTCTCTCTCTCTCTCTCTCTCTCTCTCTCTCTGCGCCCCGCCGCAGCGTGTGAGGGGGTGAGGGGGGGCAGCAGTTCGCCGGGGGTGCTGCCCCCCGTCACCCGGTGTGTGGGCCAGGCAGCGGCGCTGCCCGTGTCCTCCCCCGGCCCGGCGCGCCCCGCCCCGCTCCGCCCCGCTCCGCCCCACCCGCCCCCGCCTTGGCCGGCGTGCCCGGTGGTCGGGTGGGCGTGGCGTGGGGTGGTGTGCGTGCTTTGCGTGCATGGGCGTGACGGTGTGGTGGTGTGGTGTGCGTGCCCCCAGGGCGTGCCGTGGTCGGGTGAGGACATGAAGGACGCCCTTGAGGCCGTGCGGGTGGGCGAGATGTCCATCAACCAGGCGGCCATCCACTTCAACTTGCCGTACTCGTCGCTGTACGGGAGATTCAAGCGAGGCAAGTACGAGGACGGTCTGCCCCACCAGGACTTTCTGCACCAGGAGATGACCATCGAACACTACCCAGCCGACCCCCAGGTTGGCGCACCGCCCCCCCCGCCATCCTCGGCCCTGCAGCCAGGCGGACCTCAGCAGCAGCAGCAGCAGCAGCACACGCCGCCCCCCACCTCACAGCAGGGCCCTCCGCCCCCAGCCCCTGGGCAGGCGGGCCCCCAGCAGCAGCTGACGCCGGGGCCGCCCGCCGACCATTATTGACTAGATGAAGGGAACACTGGCCGCCACAGCGCCGACGGGTCCCAAGCCGACCACCGCGGACCCTCGGACAACGAACAGAAGCAAGCCACGCCGCAGCCCCCGCCGCCCCCGCCCCCGCCCCAGGACCTGCCACGCACGCAGCCTGACCCGCCCGCGCCCTCATCCTTGGGCGCGGCTGGATCAGACTACGGCGAGAGTGGCGGCCCACCCACGCCCGTGGTGTTCACGGGCGGGGAGGCGCCGCTGTACTCAGCCGCCGCCGCAGCAGCAGCAGCAGCCGCCGCCGCGGAGCACCACCCGGCGCTGTACTCTCCGCCGGCGTCCTTGGCGGGGCAGGACCCGCTGTACCCCGGCGCGGCGTCCTTGGCGCAGCCACACCCGCAGGTGTACCCGCACTACTACCCGCTGCCCGAGTACGCGGGGCTGAGGCCGGAGTACCGCTACCAGCCGTACCCGCCGCCCAGGCCCGACGACCCCACGCGGCCCGTGCAGTACCCGCACTACCCGCCCTACCACTTCTGACGCTGTGGCAGCCCGTGTTCCCGCACACCCGTACCCTCATCCCGTGCCCCATGACCACCCGCCCATATCCCCCTCACCCCCCCGACGCCCACGACGACACCCCCGCCCACACCCCAGACCCCGACCCAACCCCAACCCCAACCCCGCCACGCCCCGGGCACCACCACGGGGCAACACACAACAACAACAACAACAACAACTACAACATGGAACAGTTGTAACAACAGCAGCAGCAGCAGCAGCACGCAGAGGCCAGCAGCAGCAGCAGCAGCAGCAGCAGCAGCAGCAGCAGCAGCAGCAGCAGCAGCAGCAGCAGCAAGGAAAGGAACCAAACGAAGAGTCCCAGCCAAGCAAGAAAGAAAGAACATCAAGAACAACAAGAACAGGAAGAACAGGAGGAGGAGGAGGAGGAGTAACACTAAGAGTAAGCTGAGAAGGAAACCACAAGGCGAAGAATAACAAGAAGAGGAAGAGGAAGAGGAAGAGGAAGAAGACATGATCACGTGGAGGCTGAGGGCAGCAGCAGCAGCAGCAGCAGCACAAGGCAACAGCCCACCACTGCCGCACACACACACACACACACACACACACACACCACACACACATACACATTTACATACACACACACACACACACACACACACACGTACACACATACACGTACACGGCCTCGTTGCTCATCGAGTAAGATAACAGGGCGGGGTGGGTGGGTGGGCGGGCGCCGTGCCCCGCCCCGCCCCGCCCCGCCCCGCCCCGCCAGACCAGCACACCAAGCTACCCTCAGGGCCCGCGGACCCCCCCGGCGCCCGAGAGAGCGGGGGGCGCCGCCCTCTGGCAGGACTAGATTAGTTAAATGCACTATTTTAATATTGGGGGAGGGGTGGAGGGGGTGGGGGGCTAGGGTGGTGGCCAGGCCGCCCCCCTAGGCCCACCGCCCCCTCCCGCCCCCCCTCCGTCGTGTGTGGGGGGCAGTATTGCCAGCCCCCCCACCCGCCCCCCCTCAGATGGGGGACATTTTTCAGGTTAGGTAGTTAACACTACCGTCTATTTCTAGTATCTATTGTAGGCTGTACAGATCATGTCCCCCCACCCCCCTCTACCCCCTCTAACCCCCCCCTCGCTCTAACACCCCCACCCCCTCTCCTCGCTCTATTATCTCTCTATCTCTCTCACACTCTCCGTCTATCTCCCCGTCTGTTCTGTCTGTTCAGTCTGTCTGTCTGTCTGTCTGTCTGTCTGTCTCTGGTATTGTAGTGGATTGTTGGTGTAAGTGTTATCATGACTGTATTGTGTTGGTGCACATGTGTAAGGAGTTAGAAACATACACACACACTTACATACATACACCCACACACACACACATACATACATACTTACACACATATTAGGTGCAGGTGTGTAAGGAGTTAGAACACAAACACACACACACACACACACACACACACACACACACACACACACACACACACACACAGCCCTCCCCCCCCCCATGTCTCCCTTTTATCGTAACGTACAAACAGGACTGAGTGTGTGTACGTGTGTGTGTGTATCTGTGTACGTGTGTGTGTGTGCGTGTGTGTGTGTGTTTGTTTACATGTAAGCAAACACATACATGCATACAAACACACACACACACACATACACACACACACACACACACACAGTCTCATGATTAGATTTTAATAAATGACACAAACAATTACATAACATTACTGCAATTAATAAATAAAATAATAATAATAATAATAATAATTGAAACATAATTGCAGGTTTTTCATCAATAAATAAATAAATAAATACATACATACATACATACACACACACACACACACACACACATACATACATACATACATACATATATTATTATTATTATTGTTGTTGTTATACTTATAAATAATTTTTCATACCATTCTATCTTCAATTATTTATTTATTTTTTATTATTATTATTATTATTATTATTATTATTATTATATATATAAGAATTAAAATTAAAATAAATTAAAACTAAAACTATAAAACTGACTCCTTACAGACTGTGGAAATAAATAGAAATAATTCATTAATTCAAATTTATTTAGTCTTTTTTTTTATATATAAACTTAATAAATTAGATAATTAAGGAATAGCTCTTAGCTCTTAATGATGTGTACGTGTGTGTGTACGTGTGTGTACATACGTGTGTGTGTGTACGTATGGATGTGTGTGTGTGTGTACGTGTACGTGTGTGTGTGTGTGTGGCATCTTTAACCTCGTAACCCCGGGTATATATCATGTACGTGTGTGTGTGTGTGTGTGTGTGTGTGTGTATGTACGTATGTGTGTGTATGTAGGTCTATAGCGGGTCAAGGTATACATAAGCGGGTCTATTTCACCTCACTCCTCCTCCTCCTCCTCCTCCTCCTCCTCTTCTTTTGGTCACATTCTCGAAGATAAAAAAAAAAAATTGAAATAGAAATAAGAAGGAATTTTTTTTTTTTTTGAGTAAAATTTTTTGGGTTTTTTGTACATAACGGAAATTTTTTTTTGGTTTTTTTTTTAAATTGATTATTATTTTTATTATTGTCTGGGATCCGTGTGCGTGTGTGTGCGTGTGCGTGTGTGTGTGTGTATGTACGCACACATGTACACCATCATTTTACAACATGTATACGTTATGTCTGTATGTATGTATGTATGTATGTGTGTGTGTATGTGTAGCTACTTACATACACACACACACACACGCACGCACATAAGATCCCAGTAAGTGAGTATACGTGTGTACGAGTATATGTG
>JAPQNM010000035.1:1553863-1556363 GCA_029783475.1 Metacarcinus magister
ATATATATACTAAAAAAAAAGTAGTAGTAGTAGTAGTAATAGTAATAATAGTAATAATCTACAAAACATCAACTAATAATTACTACAATAATATTAGTCCCGTAACTCCTTCACTCAATGTAAACAAAAGATTATTCAATTCAATTTATATTCAATTCCTGTCATGTTATCTTAAAAGTAAGTATGGACTATGATAACTTTATAACTATTATCAATATTACATTATTCATTTATTCATTCCTGACTGATTTCTTAACATAATGAAAATAAATAGATAAATAAAAAATTGAAGAATTGCAAAAAATCAACTGAAATATAGAACAAAACTAATAAAAAGATACATATATAAAAGGAAGAAAGAATAAATAAAGTAAATAGAACAGAATAGATGAAATAAGAAACACAAGACCAAATAATAATAGAGAAATAATAATAAAAAATAAATAAATAGTCTCGTATCCCTTAGCAAATCAGTCTTGACAAGGTAGTGTAAATGGCTACAAGCGGAAATATTATTGATTTATATTTCCATTGTGACACTTAAATACAACATCTACGACCCTGTGACGGCGCCCACACCTGCCTGCACACCTGAGGCACCTTCCACCACACTAAGGTAAGTCTAATTAGCAGGTTAAGTGAGATAATAGCTGATAAAGAAGACGAGAAGAGGAAATAGGAGAAGGAATTGATTTTGGCGCAAACAAGGTGAAGTTTTTGAAAATTTACGCGGGGAAAAAAAAGATGAATTATTTTTTATTATTATTATTGATATTATTATTATTATTATTATTATTATTTCTTTGTCTAGTTGAGTTAAGAATAATATTTCTATATATATATTTTCTCTTTCTTCCTCTCACTCTCACTCTCACTCTCTCTCTCTCTCTCTTTCTTTTAAAGCTAACTCTACCTCCCCCCGTCCCCCCCGGCCGACTGCCTTACGTAACGCGCGTTCCTTAAGGCAGAGAGCAAAGAGAGAGAGAAAGAGAGAGAGAGAGAGAGAGAGGAAGAGAGAAAGGACCCTCTCACACCCACGTTCTCTATCAACTCTCTTACTCTCTCTCTCTCTCTCTCTCTCTCTCTCTCTCTCTGACTCTGAGGTGGTATTATCGTACGCATCCTTGTTGCTAAGAATTGTGGTACGCATTCCTGGACTTATTATTATTATTATTATTATTATTATTTCATTTATAGAAGAAAAGAAGGAACAAGAGGAAGAAGAAGATTAATGATACGTATTATTATTATTATTATTTCATTTATAGAAGAAGGAACAAGAGGAAGAAGAAGATTATTGATACGTATTTCATCTTATTCATTTATTCATTATATATATTAGTTTATTATTATTATTATTATTATTATTATTATTATTTTTGAAGGAAGAAGAAGAAGAAGAAGAGGAAGGAATATTTATTGTATACATTCCTTTACCTATTATTATTATTATTATTATTATTATTATTATTATTATTATTATTATTATTATTATTATTATTATTATGCATTTGTTAGGTTAGGTTAGTGTGTGTGTGTGTGTGTGTGTGTGTGTGTGTGTGTGTGTGGGCGGGTCAGAGAGAGAGAGAGAGAGAGAGAGAGAGAGAGAGGAAAAACAGATGGTTGGAGGGAGGAAAATGTATGGGAGGAAAGGGGTTACCAGAGAGAGAGAGAGAGAGAGAAAAGGGGGGGCGTTGGGGGGGGGGCGTGATCGTTGCTACCTAGGAAGAAGAGGAAGAGGAAGAGGAGGAGGAGGAGGAGGAGGGAACAGTGATCTATACCCCTTAATTCCTCCTCCTCCCTCCTCCTCCTCCTCTTCCCTTCCTCCCTCCCACATAGTGACAAGCATCCCCCCCTTTTTCCCTCCACCCCCCAGCCCCCTTTCTCTCCACCCCCTCCCCCCCTTTCCCTCCATCTCTCTCTTTCCCTCCCTCGCTGAGGTTATCAATATGAGACCTCCTCCTCCTCCTCCTCCTCCTCCTCCTCCTCCTCCTCCTCCTCCTCCTCCTCTTGCTGCTCTGACGTAATATTTGTGCTGTGTACGTGTGTGTGTGTGTGTGTGTGTGTGTGTGTGTGTGTAGGTATATGTAGGTGTTTGTGACTGTATGTATGCAGGTCTATAGATGTATGTATACTTCAACACACACACACACACACACACACACACACACACACACACACACACACACACACACACACACACATAGGCCGTTCCAGTGCCAGACTCAACCCTTACCCCCCTTTACCCCCCCTTAGAGAGAGAGAGAGAGAGAGAAAGAGAGAGAGAGAGAGAGAGAGAGGCTATTGATTTTGTCTGTAGTGGTGATGGTGGTGGAACATTTGGCTACTGCTGCTACTCCCTCCCCCCCCCTCTCTTTCCTCCTCCTCCTCCTCCTCCTCCTCCTCCTCCTCCTCCTCCTGCTGCTGCTGCTGTTGTTGTTATTGTTGTTATTTTGTAGGTGGTGAAAGAAGGATTATTATTATTATTATTATTATTATT
>JAPQNM010000035.1:1563863-1572316 GCA_029783475.1 Metacarcinus magister
TATTTTTATCATTATTATATATTTTTATCATTAATATTTATTTTTATCATTAATATTTATTTTTATCATCAATATTTATTTTTATCATTAATATTTATTTTTATCATTAATATTTATTTTTATCATTAATATATATTTTTATCATTAATATATATTTTTATCATTAATATTTATTTTTATCATCAATATTTATTTTTATCATCAATATTTATTTTTATCATTAATATATATTTTTATCATTAATATTTATTTTTATCATTAATATATATTTTTATCATTAATATATATTTTTATCATTAATATTTATTTTTATCATCAATATTTATTTTTATCATTAATATTTATTTTTATCATTAATATTTATTTTTATCATTAATATTTATTTTTATCATTAATATTTATTTTTTATCATTAATATTTATTTTTATCATTAATATGTATTTTTATCATTAATATTTATTTTTATCATCAATATTTATTTTTATCATTAATATTTATTTTTATCATTAATATTTATTTTTATCATTAATATTTATTTTTATCATTAATATTTATTTTTAACATTAATATGTATTTTTATCATTAATATTTATTTTTATCATTAATATATATTTTTATCATTAATATTTATTTTTATCATTAATATTTATTTTTATCATTATTATTTATTTTTATCATTAATATTTATTTTTATCATTAATATTTATTTTTATCATTAATATATATTTTTATCATTAATATTTATTTTTATCATTAATATTTATTTTTATCATTAATACGTATTTTTATCATTAATATTTATTTTTATCACTAATATTTATTTTTATCATTTATATTTATTTTCATCATTAAAATATATTTTTATCATTAATATATATTTTTATCATTAATATATATTTTTATCATTAATATATATTTTTATCATTAATATTTATTTTTATCATTAATATTTATTTTTATCATTAATATATATTTTTATCATTAATATATATTTTTATCATTAATATTTATTTTTATCATCAATATTTATTTTTATCATCAATATTTATTTTTATCATTAATATATATTTTTATCATTAATATTTATTTTTATCATTAATATATATTTTTATCATTAATATATATTTTTATCATTAATATTTATTTTTATCATCAATATTTATTTTTATCATTAATATTTATTTTTATCATTAATATTTATTTTTATCATTATTATATATTTTTATCATTAATATTTATTTTTATCATTAATATTTATTTTTATCATCAATATTTATTTTTATCATTAATATTTATTTTTATCATTAATATTTATTTTTATCATTAATATATATTTTTATCATTAATATTTATTTTTATCATTATTTATTTTTATCATTAATATTTATTTTTATCATTAATATTTATTTTTATCATTAATATATATTTTTATCATTAATATATATTTTTATCATTAATATATATTTTTATCATTAATATTTATTTTTATCATTAATATTTATTTTTATCATTAATATTTATTTTTATCATCAATATTTATTTTTATCATTAATATTTATTTTTATCATCAATATTTATTTTTATCATTAATATTTATTTTTATCATTAATATTTATTTTTATCATTAATACGTATTTTTATCATTAATATTTATTTTTATCATTAATATATATTTTTATCATTAATATATATTTTTATCATTAATATATATTTTTATCATTAATATTTATTTTTATCATTAATATTTATTTTTATCATTAATATTTATTTTTATCATTAATATTTATTTTTATCATTAATATTTATTTTTATCATCAATATTTATTTTTATCATTAATATTTATTTTTATCATTAATATTTATTTTTATCATTAATACGTATTTTTATCATTAATATTTATTTTTATCACTAATATTTATTTTTATCATTTATATTTATTTTTATCATTAATATATATTTTTATCATTAATATATATTTTTATCATTAATATTTATTTTATCATTAATATTTATTTTTATCATTAATATATATTTTTATCATTAATATATATTTTTATCATTAATATTTATTTTTATCATTAATATTTATTTTTATCATTAATATTTATTTTTATCATTAATATATATTTTTATCATTAATATTTATTTTATCATTAATATATATTTTTATCATTAATATATATTTTTATCATTAATATTTATTTTTATCATTAATATTTATTTTTATCATTAATATTTATTTTTATCATTAATATTTATTTTTATCATTATTATATATTTTTATCATTAATATTTATTTTTATCATTAATATTTATTTTTATCATTAATATTTATTTTTATCATTAATATTTATTTTTATCATTAATATTTATTTTTATCATTAATATTATTTTTATCATTAATATTATTTTTATCATTAATATTTATTTTTATCATCAATATTTATTTTTATCATCAATATTTATTTGTATCATTAATATATATTTTTATCATTAATATTTATTTTTATCATTAATATATATTTTTATCATTAATATTATTTTTATCATTAATATTTATTTTTATCATTAATATTTATTTTTATCATTAATATTTATTTTTATCATTAATATTTATTTTTATCATTAATATTTATTTTTATCATTAATATTTATTTTTATCATTAATATTTATTTTTATCATTAATATTTATTTTTATCATTAATATTTATTTTTAACATTAATATGTATTTTTATCTTTAATATTTATTTTTATCATTAATATATATTTTTATCATTAATATTTATTTTTATCATTAATATTTATTTTTATCATTAATATTTATTTTTATCATCAATATTTATTTTTATCATTAATATATATTTTTATCATTAATATATATTTTTATCATTAATATTTATTTTTATCATTAATATTTATTTTTATCATTAATATTTATTTTTATCATTAATATTTATTTTTATCATTAATATTTATTTTTATCATTAATATTTATTTTTATCATTAATATGTATTTTTATCATTAATATTTATTTTTATCATTAATATTTATTTTTATCATTAATATTTATTTTTATCATTAATATTTATTTTTATCATTAATATATATTTTTATCATTAATATTTATTTTTATCATTAATATTTATTTTTATCATTAATATTTATTTTTATCATTAATATATATTTTTATCATTAATATATATTTTTATCATTAATATTTATTTTTATCATTAATATTTATTTTTATCATTAATATTTATTTTTATCATTAATATATATTTTTATCATTATATTTATTTTTATCATTAATATTTATTTTTATCATTAATATATATTTTTATCATTAATATATATTTTTATCATTAATATTTATTTTTATCATTAATATTTATTTTTATCATTAATATATATTTTTATCATTAATATATATTTTTATCATTAATATTTATTTTTATCATTAATATTTATTTTTATCATTAATATTTATTTTTATCATTAATATTTATTTTTATCATTATTATATATTTTTATCATTAATATATATTTTTATCATTAATATTTATTTTTATCATTAATATTTATTTTTATCATTAATATTTATTTTTATCATTAATATTTATTTTTATCATTAATATATATTTTTATCATTAATATATATTTTTATCATTAATATTTATTTTTATCATTAATATTTATTTTTATCATTAATATTTATTTTTATCATTAATATATATTTTTATCATTAATATTTATTTTTATCATTAATATATATTTTTATCATTAATATATATTTTTATCATTAATATTTATTTTTATCATCAGTATTTATTTTTATCATTAATATTTATTTTTATCATTAATATTTATTTTTATCATTAATATTTATTTTTATCATTAATATTTATTTTTATCATTAATATTTATTTTTATCATTAATATTTATTTTTATCATTAATATTTATTTTTATCATTAATATTTATTTTTATCATTAATATTTATTTTTATCATTAATATTATTTTTATCATTAATATTTATTTTTATCATTAATATTTATTTTTATCATTAATATTTATTTTTATCATTAATATTTATTTTTATCATTAATATTTATTTTTATCATTAATATATATTTTTATCATTAATATTTATTTTTATCATTAATACTTATTTTTATCATTAATATTTATTTTTATCATTAATATTTATTTTTATCATTAATATTTATTTTTATCATTAATATATATTTTTATCATTAATATTTATTTTTATCATTAATATATATTTTTATCATTAATATTTATTTTTATCATTAATATATATTTTTATCATTAATATATATTTTTATCATTAATATTTATTTTTATCATTAATATTTATTTTTATCATTAATATTTATTTTTATCATTAATATTTATTTTTATCATTAATATATATTTTTATCATTAATATTTATTTTTATCATTAATATGTATTTTTATCATTAATATATATTTTTATCATTAATATTATTTTTATCATTAATATTTATTTTTATCATCAATATTTATTTTTATCATTAATATTTATTTTTATCATTAATATTTATTTTTATCATTAATATTTATTTTTATCATTAATATTTATTTTTAACATTAATATGCATTTTTATCATTAATATTTATTTTTATCATTAATATATATTTTTATCATTAATATTTATTTTTATCATTAATATTTATTTTTATCATTAATATTTATTTTTATCATTAATATTTATTTTTATCATTAATATATATTTTTATCATTAATATATATTTTTATCATTAATATATATTTTTATCATTAATATTTATTTTTATCATTAATATATATTTTTATCATTAATATTTATTTTTATCATTAATATTTATTTTTATCATTAATATTATTTTTATCATTAATATTTATTTTTATCATTAATATATATTTTTATCATTAATATTTATTTTTATCATTAATATATATTTTTATCATTAATATTTATTTTTATCATTAATATTTATTTTTATCATTAATATTTATTTTTATCATTAATATATATTTTTATCATTAATATATATTTTTATCATTAATATATATTTTTATCATTAATATTTATTTTTATCATTAATATTTATTTTTATCATTAATATATATTTTTATCATTAATATTTATTTTTATCATTAATATTTATTTTTATCATTAATATTTATTTTTATCATTAATATTTATTTTTATCATTAATATTTATTTTTATCATTAATATTTATTTTTATCATTAATATTTATTTTTATCATTAATATTTATTTTTATCATTAATATATATTTTTATCATTAATATATATTTTTATCATTAATATTTATTTTTATCATTAATATTTATTTTTATCATTAATATTTATTTTTATCATTAATATTTATTTTTATCATTAATATTTATTTTTATCATTAATATTTATTTTTATCATTAATATTTATTTTTATCATTAATATTTATTTTTATCATTAATATTTATTTTTATCATTAATATTTATTTTTATCATTAATAT
The DNA here is from genome assembly GCA_029783475.1 of Metacarcinus magister. Classification (NCBI taxonomy): domain Eukaryota; kingdom Metazoa; phylum Arthropoda; class Malacostraca; order Decapoda; family Cancridae; genus Metacarcinus; species Metacarcinus magister. The sequence goes on from JAPQNM010000035.1 coordinate 1,569,419, forward strand.
TTATTTTTATCATTAATATTTATTTTTATCATTAATATTTATTTTTATCATTAATATTTATTTTTATCATTAATATATATTTTTATCATTAATATTTATTTTTATCATTAATATTTATTTTTATCATTAATATTTATTTTTATCATTAATATATATTTTTATCATTAATATTTATTTTTATCATTAATATTTATTTTTATCATTAATATTTATTTTTATCATTAATATTTATTTTTATCATTAATATTTATTTTTATCATTAATATTTATTTTTATCATTAATATTTATTTTTATCATTAATATTTATTTTTATCATTAATATTTATTTTTATCATTAATATTTATTTTTATCATTAATATTTATTTTTATCATTAATATTTATTTTTATCATTAATATTTATTTTTATCATTAATATTTATTTTTATCATTAATATGTATTTTTATCATTAATATTTCTTTTTATCATCAATATTTATTTTTATCATTAATATATATTTTCATCATTAATATTCATTTTTATCATTAATATTTATTTTTATCATTAATATATATTTTTATCATTAATATTTATTTTTATCATTAATATTTATTTTTATCATTAATATATATTTTTATCATTAATATATATTTTTATCATTAATATTTATTTTTATCATCAATATTTATTTTTATCATTAATATTTATTTTTATCATTAATATTTATTTTTATCATTAATATTTATTTTTATCATTATTATTTATTTTTATCATTAATATTTATTTTTATCATTAATATTTATTTTTATCATTAATATTTATTTTTATCATTAATATTTATTTTTATCATTAATACTTATTTTTATCATTAATATTTATTTTTAACATTAATATGTATTTTTATCATTAATATATATTTTTATCATTAATATTTATTTTTATCATCAATATTTATTTTTATCATTAATATTTATTTTTATCATTAATATTTATTTTTATCATTAATATTTATTTTTATCATTAATATTTATTTTTATCATTAATATTTATTTTTATCATTAATATTTATTTTTATCATTAATATTTATTTTTATCATTAATATTTATTTTTATCATTAATATTTATTTTTATCATTAATATTTATTTTTATCATTAATATTTATTTTTATCATTAATATTTATTTTTATCATTAATATTTATTTTTATCATTAATATTTATTTTTATCACTAATATTTATTTTTTATCAATATTATTTATTTATATCATTATTATTTATTTATATCATTAATATTTATTTTTATCATTAATATTTATTTTTATCATTAATACTTAGTTTTATCATTAATACTTATTTTTATCATTAATATTTATTTTTAACATTAATATGTATTTTTATCATTAATATTTATTTTTAAAATTAATATTTATTTTTATCATCAATATTTATTTTTATCATTAATATTTATATTTATCATTAATATTTATTTTTATCATTATTATATATTTTTATCATTAATATTTATTTTTATCATTAATATTTATTTTTATCATTAATATTTATTTTTATCATTAAAATTTATTTTTATCATTATTATTTATTTTTATCATTAATATTTATTTTTATCATTAATATTTTTTTTTATCATTAATATTTATTTTTACCATTAATATTTATTTTTATCATTAATATTTATTTTTATCATTAATATTTATTTTTATCATAATTATTTATTTTTATCATTAATATTTATTTTTATCATTAATATTTATTTTTATCATTAATATTTATTTTTATCATTAATATTTATTTATATCATTAATATTTATTTTTATCACTAATATTTATTTTTTATCATTATTATTTATTTTTATCATTAATATTTATTTTTATCACTAATATTTATTTTTTATCATTATTATTTATTTATATCATTATTATTTATTTATATCATTAATATTTATTTTTATCATTAATATTTATTTTTATCATTAATATTTTATTTTTATCATTAATATATATTTTTATCATTAATATTTATTTTTATCATTAATATTTATTTTTATCATTAATATTTCTTTTTATCATTATTATTTATTTTTATCATTAATATTTATTTTTATCATTAATATTTATTTTTATCATTAATATTTATTTTTATCATTAATATTTATTTTTATCATTAATAAGAAAAATTTGAATAAAATCATAATTTTTTATAAAATCTCTAAATGGAACACTTGTAAAAGAGGTCGGCAGTGTAAGGGTTAATACTGGCAATAAGTTATGTTTAACCTGCCATTACCACCGAAACGAAGGATGCGAGGGGATTGAATTGAAATGTTCAAGATAATCAAAGGATTCGATAATATCAATACAGAAGATTACATTACTTTTGATTGATCCAATATAACAAGAAGACATCATTGTTTTAAGATTACTGGTAAAAGATTCACATCCAACAAAGCCAAGCACTTCTTTTTCAATCGGATCGTTAACGTTTGGAACTCCCTGCCCGCCAATGTCTTCTTCCTCCTCCTCCTCCTCCTCCTCCTCTTCCTCCTCCCTGCCCGCCAATGTCACCCGTAGACACTTAAACAATTACTACGTTCAAAAATACACTTCACAAATATTTAGAAGCCAATCCACAACTAAAATACTATCCGTTAACGTAGCAAACTTTGAGTAAGTTCATCCTGATGTATCTAACTTACGAAATGTCGATGGTCAGAAGCTTCGCTCTTGGGCCGTGGACATCTGCTTGCCCCTGCATTATGTTTCTACCTGCTTGGTTCGTGCACCCAGTACTTGTGTAGCGAGTTAGTCGTGGTCGTATCTTGTTTTGCACAGTAGATTGCTCTTAGTAGTCATATTTTAGTCCCCGTAGATGTGTCCTTGAGCCCCGTCGTGCCAAGAT
>JAPQNM010000035.1:1572416-1577416 GCA_029783475.1 Metacarcinus magister
GAGAGACGAGCGGAGAGAGAGAGAGAGAGACGTGAGAGAGAGAAGAGAGAGAGAGAGAGGAGGAGTGAGAGGAGGAGGGAGAGAACGAGAGACGATAGAGATGAGAAATCAACCCGAAAAGTTGGAAGTGAAGTTTTCGGGGAAGTTTCGGAAGGAGGAAGTTAGAGACAGGAAGTTGAATCCCGGACCGGAAGTTAGAGAAGGGACAAACCCTCATTAAGCCCCTACTATACTATACTAGACGGAAGATGAGAGAGGGGGGGGAAGAGAGATGAGAGAGAAGGGAGAGAGAGAGAGAAGGAGAGACGAGGAGAGGAGGAGGGGGATGAGATGGAGAGAGATGGAGAGATGAAGGAGAGAGAGAGGAATTTAAAAGGATAAAGGGGGTTCTGTGTGGTAGGGAAGGGGGGGGTGAGGGGCGTAGGTCGGGGGGGGGGGGTGGGTGGGGGGGGGCGGGGGGTGCGGGGCGGGTGGGGGGGGAGGGGGGGTGGGTAGGGGCGGGGGGGGGTGGGCGGGGGGGGGGGGGGACAGGGGGGGGGGGGGGGGCGACCGGTGGGTTGCGCAGGGCGTGGCAGCCCGGGCAGGGCGGGCAGACGGATTCACCTTGAGCCATTAACCTACAAATGACCCCCCCTCCCCCCCCCTTTTTACCTCCCCCTCCATAGGCCTATTACCCCACCCCCCCCTGAAGAAAATTTGGGTTATTTTAGGTAGACACCCCCCCCCCCCCCTCCCCCCCACGACCCTAACTGAAATTGGGTGATGGAAGAGGAGGAGGAGGAGGAGGAGGAGGAGGAGGAGCTTACACGGATGTGGCTACTCCTCCCCCCCCCCTTTAAACTTTCCCTCCCCCCTCCACCCCCTCTATCGTGTATGTGTCTATGTGTATGCGTGTGTGTGTGTGTGTGTGTATGTGTGTGTGTGTGTGTGATAGTTGTAGTCAGAGTAAATAATAATAATAATAATAGTAGTAAAACGAGTGTACAGTAAGAATAAAACACACACACACACACACACACACACACAACAGGATAAAAACGTGTTATTTAATCTTATCTGACAATATCCTGCTTGACTCACGATAAATTACAAGAAAGATAAGAAGTAGTAGTAGTAGTAGTAGTAGTATAACAATAATAATAATAATAATAATAGTAAAAATAACAATAATAATGAGAGAGTTTAAAAAGAAAATATTGCACACAGTTAATAATAAACAAATATTATTACACAAGCCAGGCTGAAATGTTGTTTAATATTACAGTTATCATAAAACTGATGACAGATTCGTGTTCGTCATGATTAAAAACTTCTATGTAGCAATTTTCATGAGATTCTGAAATGTGTAAATTTTCATGAAATTTTCAAGGGTACACCCTTAGATTTTTTTTCAGAAATCATGTTTTTTGCAATAACTCAAAAAGTATGAGGTTTAGGTAAAATTAGTCCATTATAAAAAATATAGAGTATGAAACGCCCGTTCTTTTGGGCTATAAGAAAAAGAAATTGGCTTATAAATAACTGAGAAAATAATATATATGTAAATCATTGTTTTTTATCACAAAATCTAATATATCTCAAACACTATGGGAGTAATTGTAAAACTGATGATACTAGTCGATAGAACTCCTGAAGCTTTACAACTTTGTATCTGTACATTGGCCTCGTAACACTAATAATAACTTAGGAAAATGGAAAAACATATTCAACACAAATTTTGGTCAACATTTTCGGGCCAAAAAATCGAAAATCCATTTTCGTGACAAATACTTGAAAAATTATATTAATAATAGTTGTAGGTCTTCAAACTACTATTATTATTACTACTATTACTACTACTAATAATAATAAAAATAATATTATTATTATTATTATTATTATTATTATTATTATTATTATTATTATTATTATTATTACTACTACTATTACTACTACTACTACTACTATTACTATTACTATTACTACTACTAATATTACTACTACTACTACTACTACTACTACTACTATTACTACTACTACTACTACTACTACTACTACTACTACTACTACTATTACTACTACTACTACTACTACTACTACTACTACTACTACTACTACTACTACTACTACTAATAATAATAATAATAACAACAATAGTAAAAATAACAATAATAAAAGTTGGTGATGGAAGGGAGAGGGAGAGAGAGAGAGAGAGAGAGAGAGAGAGAGAGAGAGAGAGAGAGAGAGAGAGAGAGAGAGAGAGAGAGAGAGAGAGAGAGAGAGAGAGAGATATACCTGTACAGAGTTGAAAGAAAGGCTACTGTATATTTCTCTATCTTTAACGCACACACACACACACGCACAGACAGACACACACACACACACACACACACACTTTCATGAGCTTATGTCCGGCTAAGAAGTGTGCTCTCTCTCTCTCTCTTTCTCTATCCTCTTCCTCCACCACCTCCTCCTCCTCCTCCTCTCTCTTCCTTGGTTACATTCACTCAACATTTTTCCTCACGAGAGAGAGAGAGAGAGAGAGAGAGAGAGAGAGAGAGAGAGAGAGAATCTTTATTTATCTATAGTTTATTTATAGTTTTTTATTTATATACTTGACTCTCTCTCTCTCTCTAAATTTGACAGACAATTCATACTTGAGAGAAAGAGAGAGAGAGAGAGAGAGAGAGAGAGAGAGAGAGAGAGAGAGAGAGAGAGAGAGAGAGAGAGAGAGAGAGAGAGAGAGAGAGAGAGGGTGGGAAACCAAGATCTAGAGAGTCTGTGGAGGTAAATATCTCCGGGTGAAGGAGAGAAAGTAGGGGGGGGGAGGAGGAGGAGGAGGAGGAGGAGGAGGAGATGATGTACAGATCCCATTCAGTTTATCTTTCTTTCTTTCTTTCTTTCTTTCTCTCTCTCTCTCTCTCTCTCTTTCACACATACATACATACATATACATACATACACACACACAGACAGACAGGTCAAGAGTGCATGTACGTTTTCCAGACAGTCACAAGGAGAAGAAGAAGAAGAAGAAGAAGAAGAAGAGAAGGAGGAGGAGGAAGAAGAAAAAGTAAAGAAGAAGAAGAGGAGGAGGAAGAGGAGGAGGAGGAAGAGAAGGAGGAGGAAGAGAGCGAGAAGAAGAAGAAGAAGAGGAGGAGGAAGAGAGCGAGGAGAATAATAATAAGAGGAGGAGGAGGAGGAAAAAGGAAGAAGAATTGTAAGGAAGAAGACTAACAACAACACGAGGAGGAGGAGGAAGAGGAAGAGAAGGAGGAGGAGGAGGAGGAGGAGGAAGAGGAGGAGGAGGAGGAGGAGGTGACCCAGTACTAGTAGCCGCAGTTCCGGGCTAAGAGAAAGTTCACAACAGTTCCTCCCTCTCTGTCCGGGTGTACTGGAGAGAAAGCCTACCCCCCCACCCCCCCCTTCCCTCCAACACCCCTCCACCTCCCCCTACTTCCCTCCACCACCCCTCACCTTCTTTCCCTCCACCTCTCTGTCTGTCTGTCTGTCTATATCTCTCTCTCTCTCTTTCATTCGCATTTTTCCTATTTAAGAGGAAGAGGAACACATAGGAACACATAGGAAGAACAAACAACAACAGGCCTGCTGGCCCTTACGAGGCTGTTTGTGAGACTACACTATCTACTCTAGAGTGTAGGATACAGGATAGTAAGGGTGAAGGCTTCTCTCCCCAGCCATGGCTGGCAGGGAAAGGAAGGCCAACCAAGACCATACTGTCACTACCACTACTGCTACCACTACTTCCTGGCAAGCGATGTCAGGCCACTAGCGACGTCTTTTGAATCGACATTTCGTAAATTAGGTACATCAGGATGAACTTACTCAAAGTTTGCTACGTTAACGGATAGTATTTTAGTTGTGGATTGGCTTCTAAATATTTGTCAAGTCTATTTTTGAACGTAGTAATTGTTTTACTGTCGACGATATTGGCGGGCAGGGAGTTCCAAACGTTAACGATCCGATTGAAAAAGAAGTGCTTGGCTTCGTTTGATGTGAATCTTTTACCAGTAATCTTAAAAGAATGACGTCGTCTTGTTATATTTGATCGATCAAAAGTAATGTAATCTTCTACATTGATATTATCGAATCCTTTGATTATCTTGAACATTTCAATTAAATCCCCTCGCATCCTTCGTTTTTCTAGGCTGAATAAGTTTAGTTCTTTAAGTCTTTCTTCATAAGGTTTATTTTTCAGCCTTGGAATCATTTTTGTTATTCTTCGCTGGACTCTTTCCAGTTTGTCAATGTCCTTTCTGTAATATGGGGACCAAAACTGTACGCAATACTCAAGATGGGGTCGTACTAGTGAATTATGCAGTTTTAATATGACTTTTTCTGATTTATTTTCGAAAGTACGCCCAATAAAGCCGACCAATCTGTTAGCAGTTTTAACTACCTCTGAACAATGTTGACTGGGTTTTAAATCGTTTGATATTGTGATTCCCAGATCTTTTTCTTTATTTACTGTAGAAAGTGATTTACCATTCATTGAGTACTGAACGTGATCATTATTTCTTCCGATGTGTAGTACCTTGCATTTTTCAACGTTGAATTTCATTTGCCATTTATTGGCCCAAGACGTTAGTCGATCTAGGTCTGATTGTAAGACTTCTCTGTCAATTGTCGTAGTTACTTTGCTGAGAATTTTCGTATCGTCAGCGAATTTCGATATTTTGCAAGTGATCCCATCATCTATGTCATTAACATATATCAAAAATAAGACAGGACCAAGCACTGAGCCTTGTGGTACGCCACTTTTAACGTTTAACCATTGAGAGGAGACACCGTTTAAGACTACTCTCTGCTTACGTTCAGAGAGCCAGTCCAGAAGCCAATTGTAAATGCTACCAGAGATACCATGAGTCATTAGTTTATTAAGCAATCGTTGATGAGGTACTTTATCAAAAGCCTTTTGAAAATCCAGATATATGACATCTACTGCTCTGCTTTCATCGTACGCGTCAAAAACATTGTGGAAGAAGTCTAATAAGTTAGTT
>JAPQNM010000035.1:1589916-1612416 GCA_029783475.1 Metacarcinus magister
GAGGAGGAGGAGGAGGAGGAGGAAGACTGAGAGGAAGAGTGAGAGGGAGTGAGAGGGACGAAGGCTCCCTCTGGTGTGAGTGTGTGCAAGGAAGAACATCCTCTTCCTCTTCTTCCTCCTCCTCCTCCTCCTCCTCTTCCTCCTCCTCCTCCTCCTCCTTGAGTTACCTTTCTTCCTTCCTTCTTGGTTATTCTTTGTTATTCCTCCTCCTCCTCCTCTTCCTCTTCCTTCTTCTCCTTCCTCTTCCTCCTCTTGTTCATACACACACACACACACATACATACACACATACATACATACATACATACACACATACACACACAGAGTAAATGTTAATAATGAAATAAAAATAAAGAGAGAGAAAGAGAGAGAGAGAGAGAGAGAGAGAGAGAGAGAGAGAGAGAGAGAGAGAGAGAGAGAGAGAGAGAGAGAGAGAGAGAGAGAGAGAGAGAGAGAGACTCTTTAATAGACATATATAAGTAAGAAGAGAAACAAACAAATAAAGAAAATAACCACATCAATGGGTGAATCAGGTTACCTCCTCCTCCTCCTCCTCCTCTTCCTCTTCCTCCTCCTCCATTCACAAGATTCCTCCTCCTCCTCCTTCAATGTCGTTCTATGGGCTAATTCTGTTTTGAAGGAGGAGGAGGAGGAGGAGGAGGAGGAGGAGGAGGAGGAGGAGGAGGAGGAGGAGGAGGAGGAGGAAGGGGGGGTAGGGAGGAGGATTGCTTGTTAAATGTCCTTAAGAAATATTTCCGTAGAGAGAGAGAGAGAGAGAGAGAGAGAGAGAGAGAGAGAGAGAGAGAGAGAGAGAGAGAGAGAGAGAGAGAGAGAGAGAGAATGCAAACTGCTATGAACTAAGAAAGATATAACGTAGAAGAGAGAGAGAGAGAGAGAGAGAGAGAGAGAGAGAGAGAGAGAGAGAGAGAGAGAGAGAGAGAGAGAGAGAGAGAGAGGAGTTCCGTCACTACATCCTGTTTGACCTGACGTCACACACACACACACACGCACACACACACACACACATACATACACACACGATGATTTTCAGAATTTTTCACTCAAACGTTCATAACAATCTCTCTCTCTCTCTCACGCCCTTACAGATGAGAGAGAGAGAGAGAGAGAGAGAGAGAGAGAGAGAGAGAGAGAGAGAGAGAGAGAGAGAGAGAGAGAGAGAGAGAGAGAGAGAATATGGAAGGTGAGCGAAGAATTCTGACATAAGACGATGATTAGAGAAACATTTGCTACTTTGTGGTTCTCTCTCTCTCTCTCTCTCTCTCTGCTTCCTTTCGTCATTTTTTTTAATATTTCCATTTGTTTAACTAAATTATTACACGAGAGAGAGAGAGAGAGAGAGAGAGAGAGAGAGAGAGAGAGAGAGAGAGAGAGAGAGAGAGAGAATTATTTTTTTTGATTAATGCCTTGTGTGGAAACTATGAATATACACACACACGTACACACACACACACATACGTACAGACACACACACATACGTACACACACACACACACATACCATTACAACATCTCAAACAAACAAACAAACAAACGTACAGCATCAACACACGTGCCATCACCCCCCCGGCCCCCCCCTCTCAAGGACCCCCAAATTTTTACACCCTCGGCCCCCCCCCCTCCCCCCTCCACCAGTGTAAATATCTTTTGAAACCACACCTACATACACACACATACACATACACACATACACACACACACACTGACAATATGATAGATAAATAAATAGATTAATATAGTTAGGTTAGGTTAGGTTAGGTTAGGTAAGGTAAGGTAAGGTAAGGTAAGGTAAGGTAAGGTAAGGTAAGGTAAGGTAAGGTAAGGTAAGGTAAGGTAAGGTAAGGTTAGGTAAGGTAAGGTTAGGTTAGGTAAGGTTAAGGTAAGGTTAGGTAAGGTTAAGGTTAGGTAAGGTTAAGGTAAGGTAAGGTTAAGGTTAAGGTAAGGTAAGGTAACGAACGTACGACGAAAGCAATTACACAAGCACAGGTAAGGTTGAGACACACACACACACACACACACTTAACATTCTTTGCTTCAGGAATAGAAATCGCAGCGGAAATTTAATAATCCGTAAAATATAATAAATCAAAATTCTTCGTCTCGCGTCCAAAAAAATAATTTACAGGAAGAATTTGAAAATAAATAATAAAAAATAGAAGAGAAAGAAGGAAAAGGGAAGAGAGAGAGAGAGAGAAGAGGAAAAATAGAAGGAAAGAATTAATACAAGAATATACAAGGAAGAAAGAAGAGAAGAGAGGATAAAAGAGAGGAAATAAAATGTAAATAAGACGGAAAAAATTGATAAATGAATCTCACTTTCCAGCAATTAATTGAAAATATATCACGTTTAATTAAGTCTCAATATACACGACAAAGTTTGAAGTTGCTGCGCTCTGATTGGCTGAGAAATCCATACGGGAGGTGCTATCAACCGCAGAAAATCATAATGTTAGGTTAGGTTAGGTGTGCCAGTCATCCGGGAAATGTATAAACGTCATCGCCTCAATATAATCAACGTGGGAGAGTGTTGAGTCTATATTTAGGACATTCTAAGGAAAGTCTTGAAAAATATATATAATTTGATAATAGTATTGTCTTTGTATGTGGTAATGTGTGTACGGTTATGAAAATATATTGGTGTGTGTGTGTGTGTGTGTGTGTGTGTGTCCCTAAAAGTACTGGTCTGTCTGTCTGTCTGTCTGTCTAACCCTAAAAATACTAGTGTCTGTCTGTCTGTTTGTCCCTAAAAATATTAAACGACAGATATTTTCAAGCAGCGAACAAATATATTTTACGTTTAGTTCGTTAAAATGAGGTGCGTGTGTACTTACGAGCATCACATACACATACACACACACACGACAAACACACACACACACACACAACAAACACACACACACACACACACACACAAGCGATATATGTTTTGTATTCCGTGTGCTACTGCGACAAACTAAAAAATATCCGAAAATTGTATAAAATCAATAAAAAAAATTCACTATCTGTCATTTTCACTTCATTTTCTAAGTCACAAATTATTTACTCTCCTTTCTAAAGTGATCTGTAGTCCTTCACCCACACCTGCACTCCCTCGGCAGGTTGATACACACTCCTGACTCTGTTTTATGCACTTCCCTTGAACAGATAGGAGAAGCAACACACAAAACCTGCATCAGCCCGCTCACTTTGTTTACATGAATATAATCACCCGTGTACCTTATTACTGCTGGGAATTACTGTATTATAGTGATTATTTACAGTGTACGGGTATATTTACAGTGTACGAGTATATTATAGTGTATATATATAGTGTACGGGTGTATATTTATAGTGCACAGGTATATTTACAGTGTACGGGGTGTATAGTGTATATTTAGTCAGTATAGTGTATATTTACAGTGTACAGGTATATTACACTGTCAGATTGGATAGTGTGTTGCATTAAATGTACACTACTATATTATTACTCTTCGTTAGGTAATGTAATGGTTGATATTAAACAAGACAGACTTAGTATCGGTAATTACAGACAAGCAGTATTATCAGACCGATGTATTCTTGGTTTTCAGTTTAATTTGTCGTTTGGTATTATTATTTCAGGTACTGTTCACTTTCAGAAGCATTTGAATATAATAGAAATCTTTAAATAGTGAAAATAAGGTTTAGAATATAATAGAAATCTTTGAATAATGAAAATAAGGTTTAAAATATAATAGAAATCTTTAAATAATGAAAATAAGGTTTAGAATATATAATAGAAATCTTTAAATAATGAATAATTAATACGTACAACTATATTTAACCCGCCGTTTGGTTTCATAATAAAACACTGACCATCACCGACACTTCACCTCAACTAGAACAAACAAACCAAACCAAACGGGAAGTATAAACGCAACGCAAGGTAAGAAAAGATATTAATGTTTCCGCATAAATGAAGGAAATAAAATAATACTTGAATGTGTAGTTTGTGTGCTAGGGGAAAATTATCACACACACACACACACACACACACACGAACACACTCGAACACACTCGAACACACTAATTTAACTCTTAACACACTTTTATGCATACTCTTCTATACATAACACACTTTCTCTCACACTTTCAATATACTTTCTCTCTCTCTCTCACTCTAATAATTTTGACACTCTCTCTCTCTTTCACACTTAAATAATTTCAAAACACACACACACACACACACTTTAATAATTTCAATACATACACACACACTTTACCTTACACTTATAATTCTAACACACACACACACACACACATTTCCTCTCCCCATACACACAAACATAAGTTATTTCATCTATACATTTCTATACAATTTAAAACATTCCTACACACACACACACACTAAAAATCTCCCTTCACTAATACACAAAATATATCACGATTAAAATAAACATATATAATTTAAACCTTAATTTCTATCATTTAATATAATTTCTCACCCTTTTCACCTCTCTACAAGGCTGCATAAAGGTTGTATTACCATAACACTCTCATCCTATATATATAAAGAAAGATAATACAAAAATACAACTGAAATACAAGACGAGAAATAAAAAAAATGCAATATATATAAATAATACAATATATAATTTTAGTTTTTCATGTATTAGTTAGAATAAGAATGAATTGTATTGTATCTAACGTTGTATTTTCCTTTTATTTCCTCTTTTTAACCTAGAAATAAGGGAAAAAAGAGGAAAATTAATACGTAAATAAATAATAATATACACAAAATTCTAGTTACGTATTGCAGAGATAATGGAAATAACAGTATAGCATCTACCATTATATTCCCTCTTTATTTCCCTCAATTTAACCTCACACGGGGGAGGAAATAAGGGAAAATAAGGGAAAAAATAAGGGTCGAGCCGCACCCAAACAAAACAAAACCTAGAAAAATCATAGAAAGTTGCACTACAACCACTAATTACAACACTTTCAGGTTAATTACAGGTAAGTGAGGTGACGTAACTTACCTTAACTTCCTTCCTGGTGAGCGTGAAGCCTCTTAAGTGTGTGTAAAGTGGGTGTAAAGTGTGTATATAAGTGGTAATGTAAGCCTACTGCACCCCTCACTCACTCCTCTCTCCTCTCAGTGCCTAATGTTTACAAGTCTGGTGGTGCCATCTGTTGCATCACTGTTGAACTAACACACTAACTATTACAACTAACTATATAACTAAATAACTATATATATAACTAACTAAAACACCTATATAACTAAAACTATATATAATTAACTAACTAACTAACTGATTAACTATGTATGTATCTAACTAACTCACTATATAACTAATGAAATAACTAGCTCTTCAGGAAAGTTCTACATCAACTCCAGGATATAGATAAAGACGTAATGCAGTGATGTACTTAAATAATAATAAACATTTGATATCTTTTAAAAGTAAATCTGCTTAACTACGGACCCACAACCTAACGTAACTTAACCTAAACATAACTCAACGTAATAATCTCTTAACTTGCTACCCAGACTCCTAACCTAACCTAACCTACCCAAACCTAACTTAACCTAATATAAACAAAACTCACGTAATAATCTCTTAACTTGCTACCCAGACCCCCCAACCTAACCTAACTTAACCTAATATAAACATAACTAAAATAATAACCTTTTAAACCCCCAAACCTAACCTAACCTTAACCTTAACCTATATTGACACTTAACACAACCAAACACAACTTACTTTTTTCCCTCGTGCAGAAAGTTCAGCCTCTTCCTCGCTGTCCTCTCTTCGAAAATATAATTGACAGTAATGTTGCTTTTATATATTAGGGTTCAGGAAAGTGTGTGTGTGTGTGTGTACCGCGACAGCTACACATAGGTACACACAGGTCCACAGGTACACATGTGATTCTGTCCTGACCTAAAATGCAACGTGATCCAATTGGCTGATTATTTTAAGGAATTTTTTTATTAGTTAATATATGATAGTTAGTTTTTTTTTATAACTAAATATTCAGTTATATTATTTATTAAGTAACAAATTAAATAACTAACTAAATAACTTACTATACATATCTTTATTATTATTATTATTGTTATTATTGTTATTATTATCATTATTATTATTATTATTTTCATGAGTAAGACGTAAATAGTAAAAAATTTCTATAGTATATGATGAAAATATTTTAAATAATGTTACGTTCTCTTAAACAAACTATTTCACAGGATAAGCTTAGGTAAATAAATTATAGATGTATTAAAACTATCTATATATATTTAATTTTTCTATCTATCTATATATCTATTCAACTAATTAGATAGATATAATTTTTTCTATCTATCTATTTATTTATTTTTCTTATCAAACTATCTATACATTATTTATCTATCTATCTATCTTTATCTATTCATCTATCTATCTATGTATCTATCCTTGACCCAGACAAGAGTAGGATAAGGTCAAACAGGGTCAGGCAGGTCAAGGAATGGAGGTCAAACTATATTATTTCTATTTATTTAATGTTAGTTTAGTGCACCCTTCAGTGACCTCAGAAAACGGGGTGATGGTAGGTTGTTGTTGTTGATGATGATGATGATGATGATGATGATGATGATGATGATTGAATGTAATAAGTAAACATTAATATTTTGAGGTTATATATATTTTTAGTTGTGTGTGTGTGTGTGTGTGTGTGTGTGTGTGTGTGTGTGTGTGTCAATAGCGTATATTTGTAGTAATTTCGCGGTAAAAAAAAAAAAGTTATTAAAGTATAAGCGACAGAAATAAGTTACAGACTTATTGCGTTTATTAATAGGTGTGCGTGCGTGCATGTGTGTGTGCATGTGTGTGTGTGTGTGTTGCAGTAATAGACAACCTAGTTATAACCCATAGTTACCAGACACCTTTGACATCACACCCTCCCCCCCCCTTGTAGTGGTGTTGTGGTGGTTGTAGTGTGGTTGTGTTGGTGGTGGTGGTGGTTGTGGTTGTGGTGGTGGTGGTGGTGGTGGCGCGGTGTAGGCTCGGTGACTAGCTTTAGGGTGACGCTCCATGTATTGATCTTGGCGTAAGGTTGCTACCCTCCCTGCCTGCACACACCACGCTGCTGCCACGCACACCACACAACAACCACACACCTCAAAGGGCGTCCCAGCGTACCCGTGGGCGCGGCAGGGTGGTGGTGCAGCTAGCAGGGCAGGGGCGTGGTGGTGGTGGTGGTGGTGGTGGTGGGTGGAGGTGTGTGGTGGAACGAGTCTGTGTGTGTGTGTGGTGCCAGGCCAAACCCACGGGGAGTGTGTGCCAGTGTTGGGGTCAGGGCTCAGGACAGGCCCTTAGGTGCCACTCACTGCAAGGCCGGCACACCAGTACTCCTGCAGCAGGGGCGTGAGGCAGGTCCCCCAGGGGCGGCGCTCCCCGTGGCCCAGTGTTGGAACACGTGAATCATTTTGTTGTGTGTGTGTGTGTGTGCGTGTGTGTGTGTGTGTGTACGCATGCGCTGCGGAGCGGTGCGGCGGAGGTAATGTCGGAGCGAGCAGAGCAGGGCCGCGGATACCTTCTGGTGCGGGCAAAACTACGGCCTGGAGAGCGGGTGTGGAGGCAGAAGGTGCGGGCGTGAGGCCAGGCGGCCCAGGGAGGCGGCGCGGGCGGCAGTAAGGGGGCGGCGCGCCAGGCCGTCCATGGTGGTGGTGGTGGTGGAGGCGCCGTGCAGTGGCTGACAATTGTTGCTTCCAGTGAAACAGGTGGTGGCCGCGGGGCGCGTCCACCCATGGCCTTCCGGCCTCCCCGGAGGGAGCGCCGCCCCCACACAGGTCCCCGGCACCCCTGAGGCTAAACACTGTTGCTATGCAGGACGCCTGGCCAGGGCCACGCCGCCCTGCAGCACGCGGGGCGCCCTGACCTGACCTGACCTTCAGTGTACTCACGACCCCCCCAACCCCCCCCCTTCATCACTTGTCAAGGCACGCCGCCCCCCCCGGGCACACCAGGCCGGCCATGTCCGCCCCCCAGGCCGCGCCCCCCCACGGCCCTGACACCACCACGTCCCGCTGCTACCTGCTGAAGAAGGCGCCGCCACCCCGCGAGGCAGGGGCCAAGGGGGGCGGCGCCCCTACCTCTCCTACGGCTGCCGCCCCCGCCCCCGCCCCTCCCACGCCCCCTGACATGGCGGACCAGGAGGCACAGACCCGTGAGTGTGAGTGTGTGTGTGTGTGTGTGTGTGTGTGTGTGTGTGTTGTGTTTACCCAAAATGTATACCAAAACACCAGTGTTTTAACATTTCACAATGCCCAGTGTGTGTGTGTGTGTGTGTGTGTGTGTGTGTGTTTGTATACGTGTGTTATTCAATGTGTTTTTGGGTGTGTTTATGTTTACAAGCATTTATGTATGTATGCATGTTTATGTGTGTGTGTGTGTGTGTGTGTGTTTGTGTGTTTGTATGTGTGTGTGTGTGTGTGTGTGTGTGTGTGTGTGTGTGTTCTTCACCCTAAACCCTCTCACCTGCCACCCCCGCGTAGGGGACGGCGCCCCCTGCAAAGTCCACCTGTTGACTGTGACACATTAATAAACACACACACACACACACCAATCCTCAGTACACCATACCATATAAACAAACACACACACACACACACACCATCATCATCATCATTATAATTTTCTTTTATCAATTTGAGTCAAAACTTTAAATTAATTACAAATTAATTACATGTATTTTTTCTCTCTCATTTTCCAAACACTAATGAATCCAAACTCACTCTCCTCTCTCTCTCTCTCTCTCTCTCTCTCTCTCTCTAACCACACATTTATATCAATATCGACCGTTTCTACACCCACTAGTAAATCCATAACACGCACACACACACGCACACACCCACACACGCACACACACACACCCACACGAGGAATAATTATTTATAACCATTGATAGAAAAAGAGAAATAAATATGAAAGGAGGAGGAGGAGGAGGAGGAGGAGGAGGAGGAGGAGGAGGAGGAGGAAAGAGAATAGAATATATAAATTATCTACCTCTCTATATTCCTTCTATTCTTTCTTTTTTTTTCTAATACACCAGAGAGAGAGAGAGAGAGAGAGAGAGAGAGAGAGAGAGAGAGAGAGAGAGAGAGAGAGAGAGAGAGAGAGAGAGAGAGAGAGAGGTCAGGAAATGGTATTCTATTCACTCACATAATCATATAGTGACTCATATCGATCAATTCTCTCTCTCTCTCTCCCTCTCCCCCCTTTCTTTCTCCTATTATTACATGAGCTTCGTTTTCTTTACAGTGGTTTCCCCTTGAAATAGAATGCTAGGGAGCGTCCACGTTTTCTTTACAATAGTTTCCCTTAAAATAGTATCGTTAGTGGTGAGCGTCTCCGTTTTCTTTCATAACCTTGGCCTTCCATGCGCTTGTATATTATATTCTTTTGTTTTGTTTTCTTAAAGAGGAGGAAACTTTAATTCAAACCTATATATAAAGATAGGTTTTCGTAAGGCTTTAATTATCTCTCTCTCTCTCTCTCTCACTCTGTCTCTCTCTCTCTCTGTCTCTCTCTCTCTCTCTCTCTCTCTCTCTCTCTCATTGCAAGGGCTTCTAAGATAGATTAGTGAGAGCAAACTTTCTGTGTGTGTGTGTGTGTGTGTGTGTGTGTGTGTGTGTGTGCGTGTGTGTGTGTGTGCGTGTGCGTGTGCGTGTGCGTGTGCGTGTGAATACTTTTCATTCTGGATTCCAATTGTTGAGTTAGGAATGCAAAGTGACACCATTGGGAATGTTAATATGATGTGCATGTTTGAATGTGTGTGTGTGTGTGTGTGTGTGTGTGTGTGTGTGTGTGTGTGTGTGTGTGTACCCCCGCCCCCCCCACTAACCCTGCCCACGCCCACAGGTGTGTACCACGAGCTGCGTGCGGCGGACCCTTGTTTCACCTGCACCCTCCAGTACTACCCAGACCACGCCTACGCCCACCTGCAGGCTGCCCCCACGCCCCCACACGCCCCTTCAGACTTCCACACACCCAGCTCACCCTTCCTGTCCGCCCCACGCCTCCCGCCCCCCCAGCAGCCCCTGTGCCTACGGGCGGGTCAGCAGCAGGTGGGCTCGCCGCCCCCCGCCCACCACACGGGCTGCCCTCCCGCCCACACCTTCACGCCGCTACACTTACGCCCCGTGGAGGAGACGGAGGCTGCCCATGACCTGCTGGAGCTGGCCCGCTCGGCGCCCGCCCACACCTACCAGCCGCCCACGCCTGCCTCCTCCTGTGACTCCCTCGAGGCGCCCTCCACCAGCTACACGGAGGCGGCGGTGTGCGAGGCCAGCGAGGCCATCGCAGAGGACAGCGAGGGCAGCCTCACCGCCACGCCCACGCCCTCGCCGGCGGGCAGCAGCGACGCAGAGAATGTGGCGCCCGTGGGGCTGGGCCTGGACGACGGGCGGTCGCGGGTACGGTCAGGGCGCAGTGAGGGCGGTGGGCGTATAGGGCGGCACAAGCCGCGCTACACGTGTTCTGAGTGCGGCAAGCACTACGCCACCTCGTCCAACCTGTCGCGGCACAAACAGACGCACCGAGACCTGGACTCGGGCAGTGCGCGCCAATGCCACGTGTGCAGCAAGGCGTACGTCAGCATGCCCGCGCTGGCCATGCACGTGCTGACGCACAGCCTCACGCACCGCTGCGGCGTGTGCGGCAAGGCGTTCTCGCGGCCCTGGCTGCTGCAGGGACACATGCGCTCACACACCGGAGAGAAACCGTTCGGCTGCGCTCACTGCGGCAAGTCCTTCGCCGACCGATCCAACCTGCGCGCACACATGCAGACGCACTCCCAGCTCAAGAACTTCAGGTGTAAACGGTGCAACAAGTCCTTCGCCCTCAAGTCGTACCTCAACAAGCACTACGAGTCGGCGTGCTTCCGGGACGGGGCGTGCGGTGAGGCGTGCCCGTGACCTGGGGCGGCATGCAGGCCGTGCCCTGAGGCGAGGCGTGGCACCAGCAGCAGCAGCAGCAGCAGAAGGCGGACGTGTTGGCCCCGCACCCGAGGGCTGAGCAAGGCCTGCACAGGGCCACGTGGGCCTCGGCGCCTCACACACAAAAGGAAAAACAAAGTGCTTTAATTTGCTCTGTAAAATCATGTTTTACTCCAACATTGTGATCTGTGATTTCCAGGGCGCCGCGCCGCGCCGCGCCGCACTGTGTGACCCAGCAGGCGGCGGCGGCGGCGGTGCCCGGAACACTACCACCACTTCTTCTCTAAAGTCTCGACGCCATGTTTCCAAGATATTAGAAACACAAACTCCCCGGCACGTGGACGGCGCCCACCCACCCCCGCCCCCGCCCCGGGCCCATCATGCACCCTGGCGCCCCGTGCGGCGGGGAGGGGGCAGCGCCCCTGGGCCACACGCGCACGCCGGGTCGGCGACACACCTCCGAGTGACTGTACATTGATTATTTTTTAAACTAGAGTTACTTTATAAGCAAACGACGCATTTTCATATTGTTACATTTGCACATTTTTAAGCTAGATCAAAGTACCACGAGTCAACGCGTTTCATATCCGCTTCAAAGCTTCTTTCAAGTACTGGCGCCCACGGTGCAGCAGCAGCAGCAGCAGCAGTCAGTACCGCTTGTCCCATTGGCCGGCCGACAGCTGAACTTCAACCAATCCAAAAGGAGAACACTGTGATGCCGCGTTATGATTGGTGGAGGCGATGCTACATTAACCTTGAGGGCACCAAAACACTAGTCATTGAGTCTTTGAGTCAAACAGTCATTGCGTGGTTCCTTGAGCGCCTCCGCCTCCGCCTCCGCCTCCGCCTCCGCGCCGCGCCTTCAGCCTCCCCGCGTTGGACTGAGGTCCAGCTGGGCGCGTCGGCCGTTTATACATACTTATATATATACATACGATATACATAACATATACATAGACTTTGAATCCTTTGAAGCAATAAGCCTAGCAATACTTAGGTTGTTATTAATGATGCGACAGTGTAGTGGCAGCAAGTAATAATAATAATAATAATAATATTAATAATAATAATAATAATAATAATAATGATGATGATGATGATGATGATGATGATGATCTCCTATACACCTCGAACTATAGGACATTCAAGGACTCGAAAAAATCCTATTGTAGAATTATTTTTGTACGAGAAGTGTAAAAACAAACCAATTTTATGTGTTTTAAAAGGGGGGAGGGGGGGCGAGGGGGGTGTGTGTGTGTGTATGTGTGTGCCGGCAAGGACACCTAAGCATACTCTCTCTCTCTCTCTCTCTCTCTCTCTCTCTCTCTCTCTCTCTCTTTCTCTCTTCTGTTTTTTGTCATCTATTCTCTTTGTGTTCATCTCTCTCTCTCTCTTTCTCTCTCTCATTTCTTTCATTATCTCCCTTTCTTTCTTTCTTTATTTATTCATTTATTTGCATCTTTCGTCTTGTTTTTCTACCGTACAAGAGAGGTAAAACAAAAATAAAAAAGATAAAAAAAAAAAAATAAATAAAATATATGAACACTAATATATATAACAAAAAAAAAAAAAAAAAAATTTTACTCTCACGGGAAAAAAATAAGTGAGTGAAAAACTTTTTTGAAAACGTGAAAGTTCAAAAGAGGCGAGAGGAAAATATTAAAAAAGTGTTTTCCTCACGATACTAATTCCATTTACAAAGGGAGTAAATGAGGGTTTTTTGCATAGGCCTATTGAGGATAAAACCTATGGAAACCAGCACCTCCCGTTCCCCTAGAAGCTGTACACTCAAATTACATAGGCCTTTAGAATGAGGAGGGGGGGGAGGGGGGGAGGAGGGGGGAGAAGGGTATCAATCTCTCATCCTATCCTTCAGTAAATAACTTTTAAAATGGGAGTTGTTTTTTTTTCTCTTTTTTTTTTTTATTTCCGTCTCTTATACTCATTAATTATCTCCTTAATTACTCACTGACTCATTAGAACGTCTCTCTGATCTCATTCCAAAGTGCAAATCAATAATAATAATAATAATAATAATGATAATGATAATGATAATGAAAGTGAAGAAAGAAAGAAAAGGAAAGTGAAGAAATATTATGCATTCCAAAATAAAAAGTGGTGTCATTTGTATAATAAGTAACATGTATATAAAAAATGATAATGATAATGATGATAATGATATGTAGTGTTAAGTAGTAAGAGTCAAAATGAACTTAAGTAGTGTGTTGCCCTCTGACGGGACTCACTATAACTATTACTACTACTACTACTACTACTACTACTACTACTACTATAACTATTACTACTATTGGTGACTTAAATACCACATCGATGACGGTGGCCTACTGTGTGTGTGTGTGTGTGTGTGTGTGTGTGTGTGTGTGTGTGTCTTTATTTTTCTTATTTATTATTTATTGACGAAAAATAAGAAGTTTGTGTTTAATATTAAGTGTGACGATTTTTTAATTATATCAATACTCATTAAGTTAATTTAGTTAAGAATAAGTGAGGAAAAAAAGTGATTAAGTTATATGATAAAAAAAAATGAATTAGATTGAACGTTTATGGAAAATATTTGAATGTGTGTTTAGAAAGTGATAGAAAGTGAGAGAAAAAGAAATATTATGCAGAATTTTTTTTTTTTAATCTTATTCGTGGTGTTAAATGTATTAGAAACGGCAAAAAAACTTCATATATTTACATTATTGAAACAAATTAATAGTGATTGGAAAAAGGAATGAATCACGTTTTCTATAAATTCCAACAAGAAAAATTACAATGAAACGGTGACTTAAGTAATAATTTTCACATCTTTAAATAAACCAAAAAAATGACAATTAATTTACTTTATTCTTACTTGAAAAAAAAAAATGGAAGGGTGAGTGAAGTGTTTTTATTCAAATTTCAAAACACACGATAAGAAAAGAACGAATGAAAACGAAATAAAACGAAAACAAGTGATTGACTGATATTTAAAGCAACGAAAACAGTGAATGCAAATATAAACTAGTCAAGTATTTCTTCCTATTTTCATACATATATGTGTGTATGTACGTGTGTATGTGTGCGTATATGCGTGTGCGTGGAAGACAAGGCACACACATAAAAAAAACAAAAACTAAACGAACAAACACGAAGAATTAAAAAAAGCCAATTGGAATAGGCTTGAAATCTACTTAATGTTTCACCTCACATCGCTCTGTTCTATATATACAAAGTTATTATCATCTGTTCCTGTTCTTCCTCTTCCTTTCCTTCCTTTAATTAATATGGTTCCTATAATTTACGTGATCACCTGTTAATTAATGGTTCAACAGGTAACACAACGCAAAAACACTTAGAGGTAAACACAGGTATTTTCTACAATGATATAGGTTGTATTAATTAAGGTGTATTAATTTTTGTATAATGTCATGCTTTGTATTTGCATGTGTACGTGTTAAAATACATACACGTGTAGGGATTTTTTAAACAGTCATCAAGGTGGTTTTGTAAGGGAAGGTGACTCGCTAATTTCAAACACAAACTCAATGGCAAGGAAATTAATCTAAATGTTATGATTGGAAATGGAAAAATGTTTAAAATTAACGCATATTTGTAATTGTAAAACTTTGAATCATATAGTTAATCTTTTTTTTTATCTATTAATTAATTTTCTCTTTAGTAAATTAATCAAACTTTCCATTAAACTAGCAAAAAAAAAAATTCCTATATTAAAATTAATCCCAAATTTGTACTTTTAAACATCGAATCACATAACTAATCCATTTTTTTTATATATTTATTAATTTCGTCTTTACTAACCAATCTAACTTTCATTAAATTAGTAAAAGAATCTCTATAATATTAAATTAATCCGAAATTTCTACTTTTTAAACATAGAATCACATGATTAACCCAATTTTCTTCAACAAATCATTCAAACTTTGCAATAATTCCTAAAAAAACGTAAAAATCAAAGCAAATTATTAATGTTTTCATATTAATTATTAACTTTTCATTATTCATTGAGCCAAGAATGTGTTTGTTGTTTGTGATGTTCCTAAAAACAATGAAAATTATTATACAAACAGACAGATAGACAGGGATGATTAGGAATATATTTGTAATTATTTTATTTATACGAATTATCTGTCTGTCTGTCTGTCTATTTGTGATTGAATTTAATATACACATAATATATATTTTTTGCGAGTTGTTATTTTTTTATGTGATGAAAAATAACTATTGAGGCAAACATTAAGGAAAGATAGACAACAAAATAAGTTAAAAAATAACTATTAAGAATAACGAATAAAAAGGCAAAGATGTGAGATACGAAAGTCATGAAAAGGAAAGAAAATAATTGATAAAGAATGTGCATAAGGAAGAATGAAAAAAAAAATATTGATAATCTTTTTGGAAACGAGATAAAACATGATGAAAATATAACAAAAATCGATTAAATATTGATAATTTTTATGGAAACGAATTAAATACGATAAAAATACATTATAAATATCGCTCTACACTTGACGTTAAATAATAATATACAACGAAGATGCAATACAATACAATCTCGTTTTCTGTTCGCAATTTCAAGGGCGCACTAATGTATTTATTGAACACATAGAAAATGGGGATCAGTACAACAAAAATAAACGAAATAAACGAATACAGTAAATAATAAAATAGAAAAAAGACCCAAAGAAATAAAATATAAATACAATAAAGTCGAAAAAAATCCAAAATAAATAAATAAAAACCACAGCAATATAAGACAAAAAATAAGAAAAATAACAAGATAAAGAAAGAGACAGAGAAAGAGAATAAAATAGAAAATAAAACTAGAAACAGATAATAATTACCATCTAAACACCCACCAAGTCATACCATACCCATTCACCCTTAACCACCCATTAATTAACCCATTAACACCCCTTACCCCTCTTTACCCCTTCTTACCCCACTTTCATCCCCTCTTAGACTTTCAAACAGACCCCAACAACCCCATTTAAGCCCCCACACCCTCCCCTAAGACCCCAAACATAACTTACACCACAGTAACCCCTAAGACCCCCACCACAGCCCCCACTTATAGACACAATAACCCCTTTTTCAGACCCCTTAGTCCTCTTCAGCCCCCCACCAGCCCCCAAACCCCTCTACGACCCCCAAACATAACTTTAACTCCTCTTAACACCCCCAGACACACTTCCAGCACTCTTAAGACCCCCACAGACCCACTTCTAGACTTCTTAGACCCACTAGTCCTCTTCAACTATCCCTCCCCCCCCCCTCCCCCAGCCCCCTCCTTGCTAGGCCTACACCAGAACTCAGGGCAGGTTTCTCGTCTGGTCTGAGTGGTCACGTGGGACAGTGTTAAGCCCCGGTCTTGTATCCTTCAGAGTCCTGCTGACCTGACCTAACAATGGGTCTTCAATTAACTTACCTGTCAACACCACTACTACTACTACTACTACTACTCTACTCTACTACTGTTCTACTTTACTACTACTTTACTACTACTTCTACTTCTACTACTACTACTCTACTTCTACTACTATTGGTTCTACTTTTACTTCTACTTCTACTTCTACTACTACTACTTGTGACAATCCATGCATTCTTTGGGGATATTTTTTGCTCCTTTGTGTGTTATACATATTTATACATGCGTGATTATACATACATATATACATACACACATTCATGCATACGTACACACAGGGAAACAACCATATCAAACTTTTACCATCATTTCTTTCCCCAAAACTTTTTTCCCCAAATGTGGTATGAAGAGGAAACGAGAATAATAATAATAATAATAATAATAATAATAATAATAATAATGATAAAAACCAAAAAAAACATTAAAATATATATAGAAAGCAACATTTTTTCCCCCAAACTCATCATGGGAATAAAATAATAATAATAATAATAAAATAATTAATTAAAAACAGAGACAGGTGACATGAGAACAGGTGATAATTAAATGGCCTCTACCTGTACTACTACGCCCCCGCCCCCCCCTCCCCCCTTAGTGGAAAAAATTTACCTAGGCCTATCTGGTAGTGGGAGGAAAAAAGGCATAACCCACATACGCTCAATTTTCTGAAAGGTTTAAATACCTTTCAAATTTCTGACTCTTGCTAATGTTGATTCTATAATGTGCGATTGTGTGCCATGGAGGAGGAGGAGGAGGAGGAGGAGGAGGAGGAGGAGGAGGAAGAAGAGGTTTTGGGGTGAAGTAATTAAGAAGAAAGGGAGTGAGAGAAGGAAGGAAAGTGTAAGAAGGGAAATAAATAGAGAAATAGAGGAAAATATACCGAGAGAGAGAGAGAGAGAGAGAGAGAGAGAGAGAGAGAGAGAGAGAGAGAGAGAGAGAGAGAGAGAGAGAGAGAGAGAGAGAGAGAGAGAGAGAGAGAGAGAGGGAAGGGAAGGGAAGGGAGGGAGGAATTCAGGGCTAACCAAACCAAACCAAACAAAAAAAAAAAGAAAACGAAATAATAAGGTCAACTAAACTAAAACTAAACTTCAAACCAAACAGAAAACGTAATACATACATCATAGAGAATGGGTAGAGGTAGAGGCCAGCCCATTTCACCCCCATTTCCCTGCATGCATCTGTCCGTCTGTCCATCTGTCTGTCTGTCTGTCAATTTCTGTTTCTCTGCTTCTGTAAAGTTAATGAATAAATGACAATTATTAACATTTTCATGCATTCTATAAACAAACTATTGCTGTAGAAGAGCTAAGGACTAGTTGAGGAAATAGGCAAATAGTAATAGTTATATATAGATAGTTTCACTTGTTTCAACTAGTTCTATTCAAATTCACACTAAAAAAAATAAAATACTACTACTACTACTACTATTTCTATTACTACTACTACTACTATTACTACTTTACTGGTAGGAAAATTAATTAGATATGTATATACTATAGATATTTCTCTCTCTCTCTCTCTCTGTCTCTCTCTCTCTCTTTCAATTACTCTTTCTCTCTTTTACCTATTCAAATTCTCACCCTCCCTCTTTCTCCTTTCACTCTCCTCTTCTTCCTCCTCCTCCTCTTCTCTCTCCTAAATGAAGAGCACAAGTTGGGTCATTTACCTGAGTACTTTGTAAAGGATTTATGCATGTTAATTATTTTTCACACCTGTTCATCATTAAAATTGCATGCAGGTATATATAGACATACATACATACATTATATTTAGACATGAATGCAAATATACATACATACACACACACACACACTCGTAATAGATATTTCAAACGCTTTAATTAAAAAAAAATAGTAATAATAATAATAATAATAATAATAATAGTAATAATAATAATAATAATAAAGAGAGAGAACTAGCTCATTATCTTTACACACTAACTAACTCTAATTAGCCAGCCTAGTTTTCTTTTTCCACTAGCAAGAGAGAATAACAAATAGAGATAACAAAGAAAGAGAGATAGAGATAAAACTTTAATATTAACTCTCCCCCTCCCCCTAACCCCCCTCCCCACACACGCAAAAAATAGTCAAGGGTCGAGTTTGGTTTCTAAATAGAGACCTGTATGGTTTCTAAAATAGATAGGTTGGGATTGGTATGTGTTGATGTGAAGGACAAGATGTGGTTTCTAGTTTGTGAAGGTGTACAGAGACGGTATTGCGGTTTCTAATAGAGACAGGAAAGGATAAGTGTGGTTTCTAGAAGGGATATGTATGGTTTCAGTCTTGTGGGATTACCTCAAGTGGTTTTCTAAGAGTGTTCAAGCAGTAGGTCTCTTAGTAATGGTTTCTCGATGTTTTTCTAAGAGGTTTCTAATGGTTTCTAAATAGGGTTCAAGACGTAGCAGTGTTTATAATGGTTTATAAATGGAACTAACTGGTATTTAGAGATCAGATGTGGTTTCAGATGTGCTTGTGAGGAGGATCGAAACGGTTTCTAGTAGGAATATTTGTAGTTTATGGTTTATAAGTGTCAATGGAACGGTTTCAGTGGTTTCGAAAGGGATCTAAGAGTAAGAGGATTGGATTTCAAGAGGAAGTAAGGGATTGGAACGGTTTCTAAAGGGGATCGGATTGGTTTCTACCGGTTTCTAAAGAGATATATACATACTTACACATATGTACGTTTTATGTGTACGTGTAAACATCAAAACAGAGGGTGATTTTGTATGACACACACACACACACACACACACACACACAAGGGCCAAGTACAAGATGGGAGATGGAGGAAAAAAATGATAATTATGTAATGAGAAAATAGCAAATAATAATAATAATAAATAAATCGATGGAAAGCTATGAATGAGGAATGAACCAAATATGCAAATCTTTTCTTTCTTTTTCTTTTTCTTTTTCTTGTTTATTTTTTTTTAATCGATATATATATTCATCTTTATCACATTCTTTCTGCCTCCCTCTTTCTTTTCTAGCATTAACTTCTCGCGATTGAAAATAATAATAATAATAATAATAATAATAAAACATAAGAAATGAAACTCAAAACATCAAACAAACAAAATATGTAAATAAATAAATAAAAAAAAAATTACTACACCACATAAATAATAATAATAAAAAAATTAATTTCTCTACATTTAAAACAATAAACACTAAATTTTTTCTCTAAATTCTTCATAAAACACAAGTACAGTATTGTGATAAAAATAATAAAACGTCAAATTAAACTCGTATGCAAAATAAATAGAAAAAAAAAAAATATAGTATTCAAATCAATAATCTTTTTTATAATAATGTGTAAAGTGTAATAATTTTCCCACAAATAATAGTTCAAAAACATTATATATTCATTTTTTTTTTAATAGCAATCTTTATATAAATCTACAAAACAAATCATTATAGAAAGAATGCATGATTTAAACTATCTATAATTAACTCAACTAATTACCTATCATCTATAATTAATTAGTTAGGTAAGTGGAGGTCCGTGTTTACGTTTTCTATTACTTTCTAACACTCACTATTCTATATTACGATCGCAGGCTGAACTCATCTTAAACTGGGTCTAAAAATAATAATAATCCTCTTCATTTTTTCTAACTTATTTTTTATATATTACATTTCTGGAAACTATTTAAACTATTTCTGTCACACAAACGACAAAGACATGACAACGATCATTACAATAAGTGCCTTTCGTTCAAGCAAGGAACCCAAAATGTGTGAAATAATAATAAAAATGATAATGATAACTTCTATATACAGGTTGACATCAGTTATCCGGCAGTCCATTTTCCAGTTCCATCAGTTTTCCGGCATGAAAATATAAACATAAACGGTGCCTCCTGAAAACCCTGGAAATTTGAAACTGCGCTCTGAAGTGGAACCGAAATATTGATTGCCGGATAACTGATAGTCACCTCTATATGTGTGTACTCAGATCGATGTTTTTTTACTACAATTTCTGTATCTTTTTTTATATATATGTATTTTTTATTGAAATTTCGAGGGGGGCAAAAGAATGTTGGAAAAAGATATTAATATATAAATAAGTTATTTTTTATATTGAATGTTGTTTAAAAAAGAAAATGTGTGGAGGAAGAATGTAAAAATGTGTGTATTCTTTTTATTCTTACACAACGAAATGGAGGAATAAGAAGAAAAATAATAATAATAATAATAATAATAGAAAAAAAAAGATTAATATAGCAAGTGTAATTAAGAGAAAAAGTGAAGATAAAAAAATATTATCGATTATCTAGATAGAAAAATAGATAAAGTGAAAGAAAAAAACGATAAATGAAAATAATAATAATAATAATAATGTGTACGATTGTATGGAAGAAAAAAATACAATAAATAAATAAATAAATATAAATGAAAAAAGTAGAAGAGATAATTTTGAATAAAGAACAAAACACAACGAGTATAGAAAACGAGTACCATGAAAAAAACAAAACAAAAGAAACAAACAAACAAACAAACAAAATCCACATCTAATATATACAAAAAAAAAAAAAATGTATGAATATAATTTGTTTTCCTTATAAGTATGCAAACATAATTTTTATACATAAACAAACAAACAAACAAACAAAACCCATTTTCCAATACCTCAAAAGGCGGAAAAACAATATATTAAAAAAAAAACTAATTTCCATTATATATATATTTTCTACTTTATAAACACAGGTGAAGGAAGCTAAAAATAGGCCTAAAATAATGGAAAAAAAAATAGGCCTATATATACTATAGCTTCCCTTATAAAATATTGCTAGAAGAATGCATAGAAAACGGAGTGTAATGGTTGTGGTATGGCCAGTTGCGTTCCAAATAGCATTATACATTTTACAATTATACATTATTATTATTATATATCTTATGCCATTCTTGGTTTGTATGCACGATAAAAAGCAATAACCTTAGATTATACATTATTACGATACTCCAATATTAACTATAATTATAATAACATAGGAATTATTACTAGGGTGACGAATTTATAATGATAACTATACTTGACTCTATCTCACTTTTTCTCTCTTTTTTAACTCATTCTCTCTCTTTCTTTCTTTCTCTCTCTATCTCTCTGCTGGTGAGGGAAAGCTGGTGGTGGTAATACTGGAGGAGGCTTGGGTTGGCAACACTGATTTACATTATTATTATTATTATTATTATTGTTTTTTTAATGTTTAAGAAATATTTGTTTGTTAAGTTTTATCTCTAAGTTTAGTTTATTAAGTAACATATTTAACTAATTTAAGTATTTATTGATTTATTTATTAAGTTTCATTATTTTTTCTTCCCCTATTCCCTCTTTCTTTTATTTTATCCCATTCCACACCTGTAAACGCAATAATTACATACCTGAAACTCTCTCTTTCACACACCCACCCAACCAAAGGCTTCCTACCATCCTTTACTTCAACCAGACGACGCCACTTTCCCCCCTACGCCCTCCTGACACCACACATTACCTCCTACCACCCCCTGCCCCCTACTACCCTCCACGCCGCCCACGCCCCCTCCACACCCCCCAGCCGTGCCCGATGCAGTCCAGAATAATACCGGCGGTGAGAGTAGTACTGTTGTATTAGCATTGACCTGCACGCTTCACTAATCTTAAAACAATATTCAATTCAATCTTAGCTTCAATTCAATCTATTTAAATGCAATAAAAACTTTGATTATTTTAGCAATAAATTGAGTGTGTTTTATTGGTGTTGTGGTCCTGGGTGTGTGTGTGTGTGTGTGTGTAATAATAATAATAATAGTAGTAATAGTAATAATAATAATAATACTACAATACTACAACTACTACTAATAATAATAATAATAAAGAAAAAAAATGATGATTCTTATTGAGATGAAAATGATAAAAAATAAGTAAATTAATAATGAAGAAAAAAGGGAAGAGGAGGAAGAAAAAATACAAATACAACAGGTAAGGTTAAAAAAAAATATATATATAAAAATAATGAAGAAAAAATAAAAACCTAAATAAACAAGATAAAGAAGAAGAGGAAGAAGGAAGAAGGAAGAGGAAGAAGAAGGAAGGTTAGGAAAATACAACAAAGGAGGAGG
>JAPQNM010000035.1:1617416-1632416 GCA_029783475.1 Metacarcinus magister
TCATGTTTATATATAAATATTAAGTTTCATTTTACTGCGTAATTATTAGTCATAGAACAAATATTCATAATGACAGTTATACAGTTTAATTAGGTCTATCAGATGCTGCAATTATATTTCCAATATCTCTAATAGCTTTCAAGAAAATGACGAGGAAAGTCATGTTTTTATATAAAAATACGGTTTTATTTTACTGCGTAATTGTTAGTCATAGAACAAATATTCATATAAGTTGTACAGTTGAATTAGGTATATCAGATGATGCAATGATATTTCCAATATCTCTAATAGCTTTCGAGAAAACGAGGAAAACAGTAATTTAAAAAAAAGTAAAATTCAGTATTTATTAGTACTAGTGAAAATATTCATAATGACAGTAGTAGATTTTAATTAGGTCTATCAGATGCTGCAATAATATTTCCAATATCTCTAATAGCTTTCGAGAAAATGACGAGGAAAGTCATGTTTATATATAAATATTAAGTTTCATTTTACTGCGTAATTATTAGTCATAGAACAAATATTCATAATGACAGTTGTACAGTTTAATTAGGTCTATCAGATGCTGCAATGATATTTCCAATATCTCTAATAGCTTTCGAGAAAATGACGAGGAAAGTCATGTTTATATATAAATATTAAGTTTCATTTTACTGCGTAATTATTAGTCATAGAACAAATATTCATAATGACAGTTGTACAGTTTAATTAGGTCTATCAGATGCTGCAATGATATTTCCAATATCTCTAATAGCTTTCGAGAAAATGACGTGGAAAGTCATGTTTATATATAAATATTAAGTTTCATTTTACTGCGTAATTATTAGTCATAGAACAAATATTCATAATGACAGTTTTACATTTTAATTAGGTCTACCAGATGCTGCAATGATATTTCCAATATCTCTAATAGCTTTCAAGAAAATGAGGAGGAAAGTCATGTTTATATATAAATATTAAGTTTCATTTTACTGCGTAATTATTAGTCATAGAACAAATATTCATAATATCAGTTGTACAGTTTAATTAGGTCTATCAGATGCTGCAATGATATTTCCAATATCTCTAATAGCTTTCGGGAAAATGAGGTGGAAAGTCATGTTTATATATAAATATTAAGTTTCATTTTACTGCGTAATTATTAGTCATAGAACAAATATTCATAATGACAGTTGTACAGTTTAATTAGGTCTATCAGATGCTGCAATGATATTTCCAATATCTCTAATAGCTTTCAAGAAAATGACGAGGAAAGTCATGTTTTTATATAAAAATACGGTTTTATTTTACTGCGTAATTATTAGTCATAGAACAAATATTCATATACAGTTGTACAGTTGAATTAGGTATATCAGATGATGCAATGATATTTCCAATATCTCTAATAGCTTTCGAGAAAACGAGGAAGAAAGTAATTTAAAAAAAAGTAAAATTCAGTATTTATTAGTACTAGTGAAAATATTCATAATGACAGTAGTAGATTTTAATTAGGTCTATCAGATGCTGCAATAATATTTCCAATATCTCTAATAGCTTTCGAGAAAATGACGAGGAAAGTCATGTTTATATATAAATATTAAGTTTCATTTTACTGCGTAATTATTAGTCATAGAACAAATATTCATAATGACAGTTGTACAGTTTAATTAGGTCTATCAGATGCTGCAATGATATTTCCAATATCTCTAATAGCTTTCGAGAAAATGACGAGGAAAGTCATGTTTATATATAAATATTAAGTTTCATTTTACTGCGTAATTATTAGTCATAGAACAAATATTCATAATGACAGTTGTACAGTTTAATTAGGTCTATCAGATGCTGCAATGATATTTCCAATATCTCTAATAGCTTTCGAGAAAATGAGGTGGAAAGTCATGTTTATATATAAATATTAAGTTTCATTTTACTGCGTAATTATTAGTCATAGAACAAATATTCATAATGACAGTTTTACATTTTAATTAGGTCTACCAGATGCTGCAATGATATTTCCAATATCTCTAATAGCTTTCGAGAAAATGACGAGGAAAGTCATGTTTATATATAAATATTAAGTTTCATTTTACTGCGTAATTATTAGTCATAGAACAAACATTCTTAATGACAGTTGTACAGTTTAATTAGGTCTATCAGATGCTGCAATGATATTTCCAATATCTCTAATAGCTTTCGAGAAAATGAGGTGGAAAGTCATGTTTTATATAAATATTAAGTTTCATTTTACTGCGTAATTATTAGTCATAGAACAAATATTCATAATGACAGTTGTACAGTTTAATTAGGTCTATCAGATGCTGCAATTATATTTCCAATATCTCTAATAGCTTTCAAGAAAATGACGAGGAAAGTCATGTTTTTATATAAAAATACGGTTTTATTTTACTGCGTAATTATTAGTCATAGAACAAATATTCATATACAGTTGTACAGTTTGAATTAAGTATATCAGATGATGCAATGATATTTCCAATATCTCTAATAGCTTTCGAGAAAACGAGGAAAACAGTATTTAAAAAAAAGTAAAATTCAGTATTTATTAGTACTAGTGAAAATATTCATAATGACAGTAGTAGATTTTAATTAGGTCTATCAGATGCTGCAATAATATTTCCAATATCTCTAATAGCTTTCGAGAAAATGACGAGGAAAGTCATGTTTATATATAAATATTAAGTTTCATTTTACTGCGTAATTATTAGTCATAGAACAAATATTCATAATGACAGTTGTACAGTTTAATTAGGTCTATCAGATGCTGCAATGATATTTCCAATATCTCTAATAGCTTTCGAGAAAATGACGAGGAAAGTCATGTTTATATATAAATATTAAGTTTCATTTTACTGCGTAATTATTAGTCATAGAACAAATATTCATAATGACAGTTTTACATTTTAATTAGGTCTACCAGATGCTGCAATGATATTTCCAATATCTCTAATAACTTTCGAGAAAATGAGGTGGAAAGTCATGTTTATATATAAATATTAAGTTTCATTTTACTGCGTAATTATTAGTCATAGAACAAATATTCATAATGACAGTTGTACAGTTTAATTAGGTCTATCAGATGCTGCAATGATATTTCCAATATCTCTAATAGCTTTCAAGAAAATGACGAGGAAAGTCATGTTTTTATATAAAAATACGGTTTTATTTTACTGCGTAATTATTAGTCATAGAACAAATATTCATATCAGTTGTACAGTTGAATTAAGTATATCAGATGATGCAATGATATTTCCAATATCTCTAATAGCTTTCGAGAAAACGAGGAAGAAAGTAATTATAAAAAAAGTAAAATTCAGTATTTATTAGTACTAGTGAAAATATTCATAATGACAGTAGTAGATTTTAATTAGGTCTATCAGATGCTGCAATAATATTTCCAATATCTCTAATAGCTTTCGAGAAAATGACGAGGAAAGTCATGTTTATATATAAATATTAAGTTTCATTTTACTGCGTAATTATTAGTCATAGAACAAATATTCATAATGACAGTTGTACAGTTTAATTAGGTCTATCAGATGCTGCAATGATATTTCCAATATCTCTAATAGCTTTCGAGAAAATGACGAGGAAAGTCATGTTTATATATAAATATTAAGTTTCATTTTACTGCGTAATTATTAGTCATAGAACAAATATTCATAATGACAGTTGTACAGTTTAATTAGGTCTATCAGATGCTGCAATGATATTTCCAATATCTCTAATAGCTTTCGAGAAAATGAGGTGGAAAGTCATGTTTATATATAAATATTAAGTTTCATTTTACTGCGTAATTATTAGTCATAGAACAAATATTCATAATGACAGTTTTACATTTTAATTAGGTCTACCAGATGCTGCAATGATATTTCCAATATCTCTAATAGCTTTCGAGAAAATGAGGAGGAAAGTCATGTTTATATATAAATATTAAGTTTCATTTTACTGCGTAATTATTAGTCATAGAACAAATATTCATAATATCAGTTGTACAGTTTAATTAGGTCTATCAGATGCTGCAATGATATTTCCAATATCTCTAATAGCTTTCGAGAAAATGAGGTGGAAAGTCATGTTTATATATAAATATTAAGTTTCATTTTACTGCGTAATTATTAGTCATAGAACAAATATTCATAATGACAGTTGTACAGTTTAATTAGGTCTATCAGATGCTGCAATTATATTTCCAATATCTCTAATAGCTTTCAAGAAAATGACGAGGAAAGTCATGTTTTTATATAAAAATACGGTTTTATTTTACTGCGTAATTATTAGTCATAGAACAAATATTCATATACAGTTGTACAGTTTGAATTAGGTATATCAGATGATGCAATGATATTTCCAATATCTCTAATAGCTTTCGAGAAAACGAGGAAAACAGTAATTTAAAAAAAGTAAAATTCAGTATTTATTAGTACTAGTGAAAATATTCATAATGACAGTAGTAGATTTTAATTAGGTCTATCAGATGCTGCAATGATATTTCCAATATCTCTAATAGCTTTCGAGAAAATGACGAGGAAAGTCATGTTTATATATAAATATTAAGTTTCATTTTACTGCGTAATTATTAGTCATAGAACAAATATTCATAATGACAGTTGTACAGTTTAATTAGGTCTATCAGATGCTGCAATGATATTTCCAATATCTCTAATAGCTTTCGAGAAAATGACGAGGAAAGTCATGTTTATATATAAATATTAAGTTTCATTTTACTGCGTAATTATTAGTCATAGAACAAATATTCATAATGACAGTTTTACATTTTAATTAGGTCTATCAGATGCTGCAATGATATTTCCAATATCTCTAATAGCTTTCGAGAAAATGAGGTGGAAAGTCATGTTTATATATAAATATTAAGTTTCATTTTACTGCGTAATTATTAGTCATAGAACAAATATTCATATCAGTTGTACAGTTGAATTAGTATATCAGATGATGCAATGATATTTCCAATATCTCTAATAGCTTTCGAGAAAACGAGGAAGAAAGTATTATAAAAAAAGTAAAATTCAGTATTTATTAGTACTAGTGAAAATATTCATAATGACAGTAGTAGATTTTAATTAGGTCTATCAGATGCTGCAATATATTTCCAATATCTCTAATAGCTTTCGAGAAAATGACGAGGAAAGTCATGTTTATATATAAATATTAAGTTTCATTTTACTGCGTAATTATTAGTCATAGAACAAATATTCATAATGACAGTTGTACAGTTTAATTAGGTCTATCAGATGCTGCAATGATATTTCCAATATCTCTAATAGCTTTCGAGAAAATGAGGAGGAAAGTCATGTTTTATATAAATATTAAGTTTCATTTTACTGCGTAATTATTAGTCATAGAACAAATATTCATAATGACAGTTGTACAGTTTAATTAGGTCTATCAGATGCTGCAATGATATTTCCAATATCTCTAATAGCTTTCGAGAAAATGCGAGGAAAGTCATGTTTTTATATAAATATTAAGTTTCATTTTACTGCGTAATTATTAGTCATAGAACAAATATTCATAATGACAGTTGTACATTTTAATTAGGTCTATCAGATGCTGCAATGATATTTCCAATATCTCTAATAGCTTTCGAGAAAATGACGAGGAAAGTCATGTTTTTATATAAAATACGGTTTTATTTTACTGCGTAATTATTAGTCATAGAACAAATATTCATAATATCAGTTGTACAGTTGAATTAGGTGTATCAGATGATGCAATGATATTTCCAATATCTCTAATAGCTTTCGAGAAAACGAGGAAGAAAGTAATTTAAAAAAAGTAAAATTCAGTATTTATTAGTACTAGTGAAAATATTCATAATGACAGTAGTAGATTTTAATTAGGTCTATCAGATGCTGCAATGATATTTCCAATATCTCTAATAGCTTTCGAGAAAATGAGGAGGAAAGTCATGTTTTTATATAAATATTAAGTTTCATTTTACTGCGTAATTATTAGTCATAGAACAAATATTCATAATGACAGTTGTACAGTTTAATTAGGTCTATCAGATGCTGCAATGATATTTCCAATATCTCTAATAGCTTTCGAGAAAATGACGAGGAAAGTCATGTTTATATATAAATATTAAGTTTCATTTTACTGCGTAATTATTAGTCATAGAACAAATATTCATAATGACAGTTGTACAGTTTAATTAGGTCTATCAGATGCTGCAATGATATTTCCAATATCTCTAATAGCTTTCGAGAAAATGAGGAGGAAAGTCATGTTTTA
Organism: Metacarcinus magister; assembly: GCA_029783475.1. Taxonomy (NCBI): domain Eukaryota; kingdom Metazoa; phylum Arthropoda; class Malacostraca; order Decapoda; family Cancridae; genus Metacarcinus; species Metacarcinus magister. Next base: position 1,623,666 of record JAPQNM010000035.1, read on the forward strand.
TATAAATATTAAGTTTCATTTTACTGCGTAATTATTAGTCATAGAACAAATATTCATAATGACAGTTGTACAGTTTAATTAGGTCTATCAGATGCTGCAATGATATTTCCAATATCTCTAATAGCTTTCGAGAAAATGACGAGGAAAGTCATGTTTATATATAAATATTAAGTTTCATTTTACTGCGTAATTATTAGTCATAGAACAAATATTCATAATGACAGTTGTACAGTTTAATTAGGTCTATCAGATGCTGCAATGATATTTCCAATATCTCTAATAGCTTTCGAGAAAATGACGAGGAAAGTCATGTTTATATATAAATATTAAGTTTCATTTTACTGCGTAATTATTAGTCATAGAACAAATATTCATAATGACAGTTGTACAGTTTTAATTAGGTCTATCAGATGCTGCAATGATATTTCCAATATCTCTAATAGCTTTCGAGAAAATGAGGAGGAAAGTCATGTTTTTATATAAATATTAAGTTTAATTTTACTGCGTAATTATTAGTCATAGAACAAATATTCATAATGACAGTTGTACAGTTTAATTAGGTCTATCAGATGCTGCAATGATATTTCCAATATCTCTAATAGCTTTCGAGAAAATGAGGAGGAAAGTCATGTTTATATATAAATATTAAGTTTCATTTTACTGCGTAATTATTAGTCATAGCACAAATATTCATAATGACAGTTATACAGTTTAATTAGGTCTATCAGATGCTGCAATGATATTTCCAATATCTCTAATAGCTTTCGAGAAAATGACGAGGAAAATCATGTTTTTATATAAAAATACGGTTTTATTTTACTGAGTAATTAATAGTCATAGAACAAATATTCATAGTATCAGTTGTACAGTTGAATTAAGTGTATCAGATGATGCAATGATATTTCCAATATCTCTAATAGCTTTCGAGAAAACGAGGAAGAAAGTAATTTTAAAAAAAGTAAAATTCAGTATTTATTAGTACTAATGAAAATATTCATAATGACAGTAGTAGATTTTAATTAGGTCTATCAGATGCTGCAATGATATTTCCAATATCTCTAATAGCTTTCGAGAAAATGAGGAGGAAAGTCATGTTTTTATATAAATATTAAGTTTCATTTTACTGCGTAATTATTAGTCATAAAACAAATATTCATAATGACAGTTGTACAGTTTAATTAGGTCTATCAGATGCTGCAATGATATTTCAAATATTTCTAATATTTTCAATATCCAATTTCTAATGCTAGCTAGAAGAGCCCGTCGCTGACGGCCGATGGAGCGACGGTTATATATTGCTGCCGGCGGTGTTGCCAAACTGCAGTTATCGTACCGTAAAATTATCTATTGAATATCACATAAATACTGATAAGAACGGTAATTCTGATACATAAGACAATAGAAATTTGTAAATAATGATAAAAGTTGTTACACTGGCCTATACATCATATGTATATGCATGGGAAGGATATAAAGATCTTGGCACAGACGTCGGTGCCGCAAACACAGGAGAGGGAGACGCTGCTGGCACATACGGTGTGCCGATACAACTCAATGGGTTAATTAACAAATGTACACACACCCATCCCCCCTCCCCCCTTACACACCCATCCCCCCCCACCCTCCCCCCATACAAACCCATCCTCCCCACCCTTCCCCCTCACACACCCACACACACGACACCCACCCACACACAGGTGACAGGTGTAGTCCATATACCTGACTGATTACAAGCCTGTCTACCTGGCCACACCTGAAATGGTCTTCTCTCACAGGTGTGCAAAGGTGAAATTAGGTGACTCAGGGAGGAATACAAGGGAACACAAACAGCAACAGACCCTAGGATCCCTGCGAAGGCTGTTTGATATAACTACTCTACACTAACTACTTGAATTAGAGAAAGGATAGTAGAGTGGAAGGCTCCTCCCCTCCCCTCCCCTCCACCCATCCCTCCATCGAACTGCACGAAAATAAGTATACAGTATATAGAAAAACTACATGCAATTAGAGGGTGTGAAATAAAGAAAATAAATAAATAAATAAATAAATAGATAAATAAATAAATAAATATAAATAAATTAATATATATAATAAATAAATATATAAATAAATATATATAATATATAATATATATAAATAAATAAATAAATAATATATATAATATAATATATATAAATAAATATATAAATAAATAAATATATAAATATATAAATAAATAAATAATAAATATAAATAAATAAATAATAAATAAATCAATCAATATATATAAATAAATATAAATAAATAAATAAATATAAATGAATAAATATAATAAATAAATAAATAAATAAATAAATAATAAATAAAAAAAAATAAATAAATAAAAATAAATACATATAAATAAATAAATAAATATAATCAATAGATAAATAAATTAATTAAAAAATAAATAAATAAAAATATATAATAAATATAAATAAATAAATAAATATAAATAAATATAAATAAATAAATAAATAAATAAAAATAAATAAATAATAAATAAAAATAAATAATAAATAAATAAATAGATGTAAATAAATAAATAAATAAAAATAAATAAATAATAAAAATAAATAAGTAAATAAATAAATAAAAATAAATAATAAAATTAATAAATTAATAAATAATAAATAAATAAATAAAAATAAATAGAAATCATGTGTTTTGCAATAACTCAAAAAGTATGAGGTTTACGTCAAATTTGGAGAGAGAGAGAGAGAAAGAGAGAGAGAGAGAGAGAGAGAGAGAGAGAGAGAGAGAGAGAGAGAGAGAGAGAGAGAGAGAGAGAGACCAGCATGAGCCAGTAATGTGAAATAATGGTTATTTTCCTTATCATTATTACACAATTAAGGCTGAAATAGTGTTTAATATTATACTAATTATAAAACTGATGACAGATTCGTGTTCGTGATGACCTTGAACTTCTATGTAACAATTTTCATCAAATTCTGAAGTGTGAAAATTTTTTGTGAAATTTTCAAGGGTACCACCTTAGATTTTTTTTCAGAAATCATGTTTTTTGCAATAACTCAAAAAGTATAAGGTTTAGGTCAAATTGGTACATTTATAATAAAGATAGAGCATGAGACGCCCGTTCTTTTGAGCTATAGAAGAATGTGATTGACTTATAAATAACGGAGAAAATAATATATATGTAAATCATTAATTTTTATCACAAAACCTAATATTTCTCAAACACTATGGGAGTAATTGTAAAACTGATGATACTAGTCGATAGAACTCCTGAAGCTTTACAACTTTGTATCTGTACATTGGCCTCGTAACACTAATAATAACTTACGAAAATGACAAAACATATTCAACACAAATTTTGGTCAACATTTTCGGGCCAAAAAATTGAAAATCCATTTTCGTCACAAATACTTGAAAAATTATATTAATAATAGTTGTAGGTCTTCAAACTACTATTATTATTACTACTACTATTACTATACTACTACTAATAATAATAAAAATAATATTATTATTATTATTACTACTATTACTACTACTAATAATAATAAAATAATATTATTATTATTATTATTATTATTATTATTATTATTACTACTACTACTACTAAGAAGAGGAAGACGAAAGAACAGATAACAAGGAAAATAATGATAGAAATGATAAAAATAAATATTAATGATAAAAATAAATATTAATGATAAAAATAAATATTAATGATAAAAATAAATATTAATGATAAAAATATATATTAATGATACAAATATATATTAATGATACAAAATATATTTTAATGATAAAAATAAATATTAATGATAAAAATAAATATTAATGATAAAAATAAATATTAAGATAAAAATAAATATTAATGATAAAAATAAATATTAATGATAAAAATAAATAATAATGATAAAAATAAATATTAATGATAAAAATATATATTAATGATAAAAATATATATTAATGATAAAAATATATATTAATGATAAAAATAAATATTAATGATAAAAATAAATATTAATGATAAAAATAATATTAATGATAAAAATATATATTAATGATACAAATATATATTAATGATACAAATATATTTAATGATAAAAATAAATATTAATGATAAAAATAAATATTAATGATAAAAATAAATATTAAATAAAAATAAATATTAATGATAAAAATAAATATTAGTGATAAAAATAAATAATAATGATAAAAATAAATATTAATGATAAAAATAATATTAATGATAAAAATATATATTAATGATAAAAATATATATTAATGATAAAAATATATATTAATGATAAAAATAAATATTAATGATAAAAATATATATTAATGATAAAAATATATATTAATGATAAAAATAAATATTAATGATAAAAATAAATATTAATGATAAAAATAAATATTAATGATAAAAATAAATATTAATGATAAAAATAAATATTAATGATAAAAATATATATTAATGATAAAAATATATATTAATGATAAAAATAAGTATTAATGATAAAAATAAATATTAATGATAAAAATATATATTAATGATAAAAATAAATATTAATGATAAAAATATATATTAATGATATAAAATATATATTAATGATACAAATATATTTTAATGATAAAAATAAATATTAATGATAAAAATAAATATTAATGATAAAAATAAATATTAAATAAAAATAAATATTAATGATAAAAATAAATATTATGATAAAAATAAATATAATGATAAAAATAAATATTAATGATAAAAATAAATATTAATGATAAAAATATATATTAATGATAAAAATATATATTAATGATAAAAATATATATTAATGATAAAAATAAATATTAATGATAAAAATATATTAATGATAAAAATATATATTAATGATAAAAATAAATATTAATGATAAAAATAAATATTAATGATAAAAATAAATATTAATGATAAAAATAAATATTAATGATAAAAATAAATATTAATGATAAAAATATATATTAATGATAAAAATATATATTAATGATAAAAATAAGTATTAATGATAAAAATAAATATTAATGATAAAAATATATATTAATGATAAAAATAAATATTAATGATAAAAATATATATTAATGATACAAATATATATTAATGATAAAAATATATTTTAATGATAAAAATAAATATTAATGATAAAAATAAATATTAATGATAAAAATAAATAATAATGATAAAAATAAATATTAATGATAAAAATATATATTAATGATAAAAATATATATTAATGATAAAAATATATATTAATGATAAAAATAAATATTAATGATAAAAATAAATATTAATGATAAAAATATATATTAATGATAAAAATATATATTAATGATAAAAATAATATTAATGATAAAAATAAATATTAATGATAAAAATAAATAGTAATGATAAAAATAAATATTAATGATAAAAATATATATTAATGATAAAAATATATATTAATGATAAAAATATATATTAATGATAAAAATAAGTATTAATGATAAAAATAAATATTAATGATAAAAATATATATTAATGATAAAAATAAATATTAATGATTAAAATATATATTAATGATAAAAATATATATTAATGATAAAAATAAATATTAATGATAAAAATATATATTAATGATAAAAATAAATATTAATGATAAAAATAAATATTAATGATAAAAATAAATAGTAATGATAAAAATAAATATTAATGATAAAAATATATATTAATGATAAAAATATATATTAATGATAAAAATATATATTAATGATAAAAATAAGTATTAATGATAAAAATAAATATTAATGATAAAAATATATATTAATGATAAAAATAAATATTAATGATAAAAATATATATTAATGATAAAAATATATATTAATGATAAAAATAAATATTAATGATAAAAATAAATATTAATGATAAAAATAAATAGTAATGATAAAAATAAATATTAATGATAAAAATAAATATTAATGATAAAAATATATATTAATGATAAAAATATATATTAATGATAAAAATAAGTATTAATGATAAAAATAAATATTAATGATAAAAATATATATTAATGATAAAAATAAATATTAATGATAAAAATATATATTAATGATATATATATATATTAATGATAAAAATATATTTAATGATAAAAATAAATATTAATGATAAAAATAAATATTAATGATAAAAATAAATAATAATGATAAAAATAAATATTAATGATAAAAATATATATTAATGATAAAAATATATATTAATGATAAATATATATATTAATGATAAAAATAAATATTAATGATAAAAATAAATATTTATGATAAAAATATATATTAATGATAAAAATATATATTAATGATAAAAATAAATATTAATGATAAAAATAAATATTAATGATAAAAATATATATTAATGATAAAAATAAATATTAATGATAAAAATATATATTAATGATAAAAATATATATTAATGATAAAAATAAATATTAATGATAAAAATAAATATAATGATAAAAATAAATATTAATGATAAAAATATATATTAATGATAAAAATATATATTAATGATAAAAATATATATTAATGATAAAAATATATATTAATGATAAAAATATATATTAATGATAAAAATAAATATTAGTGATAAAAATATATATTAATGATAAAAATATATATTAATGATAAAAATATATATTAATGATAAAAATAAATATTAATGATAAAAATAAATATTAATCATAAAAATAAATATTAATGATAAAAATATATATTAATGATAAAAATAAATATTAATGATTAAAATAAATATTAATGATAAAAATAAATATTAATAATAAAAATAAATATTAATGATAAAAATATATATTAATGATAAAAATATATATTAATGATAAAAATAAATATTAATGATAAAAATAAATATTAATGATAAAAATATATATTAATGATAAAAATATATATTAATGATAAAAATAAATATTAATGATAAAAATAAATATTAATGATAAAAATAAATAATAATGATAAAAATAAATATTAATGATAAAAATATATATTAATGATAAAAATATATATTAATGATAAAATATATATTAATGATAAAGATATATTTAATGATAAAAATAAATATTAATGATAAAAATAAATATTAATGATAAAAATAAATATTAATGATAAAAATATATATTAATGATAAAAATATATATTAATGATAAAAATAAATATTAATGATAAAAATATATATTAATGATAAAAATAAATATTAATGATAAAAATAAATATTAATGATAAAAATAAATATTAATGATAAAAATATATATTAATGATAAAAATAAATATTAATGATAAAAATAAATATTAATGATAAAAATATATATTAATGATAAAAATATATTTTAATGATAAAAATAAATATTAATGATAAAAATAAATATTAATGATAAAAATATATATTAATGATAAAAATATATATTAATGATAAAAATAAATATTAATGATAAAAATATATATTAATGATAAAAATAAATATTAATGATAAAAATAAATATTAATGATAAAAATAAATATTAATGATAAAAATATATATTAATGATAAAAATATATATTAATGATAAAAATAAATATTAATGATAAAAATAAATATTAATGATAAAAATAAATATTAGTGATAAAAATATATATTAATGATAAAAATATATATTAATGATAAAAATATATATTAATGATAAAAATAAATATTAATGATAAAAATAAATATTAATGATAAAAATAAATATAATGATAAAAATATATATTAATGATAAAAATATATATTAATGATAAAAATAAATATTAATGATAAAAATAAATATTAATGATAAAATAAATATTAATCATAAAAATATATATTAATGATAAAAATAAATATTAATGATAAAAATAAATATTAATGATAAAAATAAATATTAATGATAAAAATATATATTAATGATAAAAATAAATATTAATGATAAAAATAAATATTAATGATAAAAATATATATTAATGATAAAAATATATATTAATCATAAAAATATATATTAATGATAAAAATAAATATTAATGATAAAAATAAATTATATATTATATATTAATGATAAAAATAATATTAATGATAAAAATAAATATTAATGATAAAAATAAATATTAATGATAAAAATAAATATTAATGATAAATATATATATTAATGATAAAATAAATATTAATGATAAAAATAAATATTAATGATAAAAATATATATTAATGATAAAAATAAATATTAATGATAAAAATAAATATTAATGATAAAAATATATATTAATGATAAAAATAAATATTAATGATAAAAATATATATTAATGATAAAAATATATATTAATGATAAAAATAAATATTAATGATAAAAATAAATATTAATGATAAAAATAAATAATAATGATAAAAATAAATATTAATGATAAAAATAAATAATAATGATAAAAATAAATATTAATGATAAAAATATATATTAATGATAAAAAGATATATTAATGATAAAAATAAATATTAATGATAAAAATAAATATTAGTGATAAAAATATATATTAATGATAAAAATAAATATTAATGATAAAAATATATATTAATGATAAAAATAAATATTAATGATAAAAATATATATTAATGATAAAATTATATATTAATGATAAAAATAAATATTAATGATAAAAATAAATATAATGATAAAAATAAATATTAATGATAAAAATATATAT